>OX608080.1:18909524-19154524 GCA_951509765.1 Sphenella marginata | reverse complement strand
TACCATAGAAAGGCACAGCGTCGATAAAAAGTCGATTCAATGGTGACAGCAAAATGAAATTAACATGAAGTTTTTGCATACAAACTTTTACGCGGTGGTGTAACTCAAATCGTAGTTAATATAGAAATAAACGTATAAGAAACAAGAAAAAAGGTATTACATTTGCATTGTTTGTAACCGCGCGCGCTTAGAGTTTGGTTTTTGTTTCACAACTTTCCCAATTTCAATTCAAAGCGCTCGATTATTTCGATTTACATTGACGTACAATAATTGCAAAAATATTTTCTTGACTACAAAACGATAACGTGCGGCGTTAAGGTAAGCTGTGAGCGCGCGCGCGGTTTGGTGTGACGTGCTGATACAATTATCGGTTTACCCTTAAAATAAGACACGCTATGAATTGGAAAATATATTAAGTTGGCGCCCAAAGCGACTGCAGTAAAAACATTTTCAATTGTTGGTATTTTTGCGTTAACACTGCGGTGGCGCGCACCAAACTCAAAGTAGCGCACTGATTTCTCTCCTTTTCATATGCGTTCTAGAATCAAAAAAAAATTTAAATAATTTCTTCCTATTTTCATTTTAATCTCTCTTTTTTTTTAATGTTCTCCTAAGCGCTAAACTTTAAAAGCTAACGCGCTGTGAAAATTCCATCAGTTTGCCTTTAGCGCACCGCTCCACTCTGCCGCGCTTCGCACTAACTCTAGTGATATCCGTAGTTTTGACTATTCTCTGTCGTCTCATGTTCCACTTTGTTCCTATTATCTCTAGCGCTACTACCGCATCCCCTCACTTTGTTGTAGTCACACAAGCGGCACTTAAACGTTCGTTACACGAATAGCAACTTCCTGTTAATTGGGCGCGCTCTAAACTGTATTCGTGCGCTTGTAGATTTATAAGCAATATTATCAATTAAGCTGCGCTTACGAGCTGGGTTAGCTTTTAACGAAAATTGCATAGCGTTTTTCTTGTAAATACAATGCATTAACAAACAATTAGCTATGAGCATTTATCAAATTAAATCAAATATTGTTGATGTAGGTTAAATTGTTTTCACTCAAATTACCGTTGAAGCAATACAGGGTAGTAACATGATGGACAGAAAATAGTCGAAGTAGTCGGCTGAGGTCCTTCTCATCTATCTCTAGGCTCCCTGAATGGGCCATTGTCTTATAGGAGTACATGGTGAGCGCATAGGGATTTGTCACTTCCTCTGCAGCTGTCCAGGACTCGTATGAACTGGCTTACCGGGCGCTACATTTTGGATTTCGAAGGGGGGCTTAGGCTCGAACCGAACTAGGCCGACACATGGTTACTTTCCTTCAACAGTATCGATTAATCGATAGTCTACTTTAACGGTATCGATTAATCGATATTCATATTTTCCTTCAAAAGTATCAAAAAATCGATAGTTTCCTTCCCAGTATCGATAAATTGATTGTTCCCTTCCCAGTAACGATAGTGTCGTTCAACAGCATCGATACCCCAATAGTTTCGTTATCGATTATCGATAAATCGATAGGTCCCTTTAACAGTATCTAGAAATGGATAGCTTAAATCAACAATATCGATAAACCGATAGTCTAAATCAACAATATCGATAAATCGATAGTCTTAATCAACAATATCGATAAATCGATTGTCTTCTTCAACAGTATCAATATTTCTATAGCGTCCGTCAACATTATCGATTAGTCGATAGTTTCCCTCAAGAGTATCGATAAATCGGTAGTATACTTGAACAGTATCGATAGATCGATAGTTTCCCTCAACAGTAGCGATAAGTCGATAGTTTCTTTTAACAGTATCGATAAATCTATAGCATCGTTAAACAAAATATATTGACAACAAAAACTATCGATGATTTTCCAACTTTATCTCAACACAATTATTTCATTCGCTCAATTTCGGAACCTTTTCAAGTTCAAAAGCGTAAACACTTCAATTAGATTTGTTTCTATGTGCAATTGTTGTTTATGTGCCCGATTTGAGATGCTTACCTTCCCTCACCACACCTTCACATATCGGGGATTATGCAAATTAACAATCAGCAACACTTTCGCTTCGATTCGCTTGCGGCAACAACGACTTGGGCGTGACAAATTCGATAAGCTCAGCGTTGACAATAGAGGCAAGTCGTAAGTAATGTCAGCTACAAAAACACAAAAATGTAAAATCATTGCTACAACAACTACAACAACAAAATAAACTAATAAATAATTAGATACAAAAGCAAATTCACTATCATCTTGAAGGTCATTTGTGGCACTTCTTTTACACGGTATGGATGTGTTGTTGTCGTAGTGTTGTTGCTGTTGCTTGAAAAATTGTAACAATTTCCACGTTATTAAATAATCAACGCTGCATTTGGCTTGGAATTGTTTGAGGCGTCTTTGTTGTTGACTTTTTGTTGTTTGCTTTGTGTTTGTTCAAATTAAAGTAAATCGTCCGTCATTTCCAAGTCTCATTTGCACCTGCCACAGTTGCTACAACCTAATAACAACAACAAGACATTTTTTATAGAAAAAATAAGAATAAAAACACTTTTAATCACAAAAAGCATGGAAAATCATAAAAAAAATTCATCTTAACTGATTTTTATGGCAAAAAAAAGCAAAAACAACAAAAGCAAATTACAACAATAGTAAAGAAACTGTAATCTTATTAGTGGTGCTGATGAGTTTGCTAAGTGCGCAATGAGGAACAGACGTGAAAGAAACATCCATTAATTTTTATACCCAGTTGCGCTTAGCACATAAAGTTTTATCCATAATTTTTTATGGTTGGTTGTAAAGATATTAGTGGAACGAAATACATACGAATTTCCATTTTTTAATTATAAGGTAACTTAGAATGCATTTGCATTAGAAATAGATGAAATCGGGTCTTGTTGTTTTTAGCGGCACAAAACACTCCCCGAAGGTACAGTGAAGTTTCTTATGCAGTTCTGGCTGAGGTCTTTTGTAATTTGATAACAAAATAATATACATTTAAATATATGTAGTATATAGTGTACAACTATATCCCACAACTAGTTATAGAATATTCGATCCTATCCGAGCTTAGACTTTCTTATTTGTTTTAATTTTCTTTATTATAGTCCATCACGTCTTGATTACAATGAGAAATAAGCTCACAGTTACTAAAAAATTCATAGCAAGTCAACTGAGGATTTAAGAGGAACAAAATTACTCTAAACCAGGGGCCTATCCACGGAGGGTCAGGTCCAAACCCCTCTTCGGAATCCAAAAAGTCATATTTTTAAGGAACTGTGGATAAAAGATTTCCTCAATATTTTATACAAGAAATTAGCACGCCCCCTCTTCCAAAAAATCTCGATCCGCCACTGCTCTAAACAAACTTCCAAAAAAGTATTTTTTCAAATATTTTTCTTAACCTTTCTTTTAACGATATTTTTGTAATTTTAACTCATGAGTTTTGTTTCAGCTCTCGCTTTTTATGCGCAAGCTTTTATTGACAAAAATGTCTTCCAAATTTTTTATTAAAATTAGCATTACACTTTTAAACCTAAATTATTTATAAAAATTCGCTGTTGACCTCAATATTGCAAGCGCTTCTTTGTTGCTTACCACAGCAAATTCACTTCAAAGTAGTTTTCAAATCATTGACAGCAATCTTTGTTGGGTATATATGTATATTTGTATTTGTAATGCATGGAAGGAATAAATGCAATGTAATGTTGGTAAGTTGACCTTGGACCACAAAAAATGTGACGACTCACAAAAAAAACAACAAATAATCGATTAGCTGAATTATTATTACTTCCAATTAACGACAGATGACAATAATAAATATTTTTGCGGTTTAATGGAGCTAAAAAATATAATTAGTTGACAATGAAATAATTACAGTGTTGTGAAATGAAATAAAACCAGCACTAAGAAAATCGTGTCACGATATAGACGAAATGTGACATACGTTAACACCAAAAATATAATGCTTATAAAAATAAAAGGTCAAATAAAAAAATTATAAAGTTATAGTTGAAAAGCTTTCTATTTCTGAAAACTCCATAAGGTGACAATTCCTCCATAAAATGTGATACACTCTAATCTACCTACATATGTATATGAAGCAACAAATTTAAATAAACCATTTCAATTATTTTCCACTCGATTCAGAAATGTTGCATCAAAGCAGATGCTTGGGGGACGGAACTGATGGCAAACATTAGCAACAGAATGACTTGGAGTAATTGTAAAACTGTAGAAATTGAATTATACCAGCAACAACACAAATAACTACATGCATTGTCAAATAAGAGCCAATATCGGAAAACAAAATATAAACAAATGCCGTTGACATTATTATTATTTATTTTTTTTTGACTAATAGAAACACACAAACTTACATATTTATGAACTTACATGCACATATTTAGAATTAAACTAATTCTGACTTTGAAGTAGAAGTATGTTTAACTGGGATTGTCGATAAAATAAAATAAAATAAAATAAAATCAAATAAAATAAAATAAAATAAAATAAAATAAAATAAAATAAAATAAAATAAAATAAAATAAAATAAAATAAAATAAAATAAAATAAAATAAAATAAAATAAAATAAAATAAAGTAAAATAAAATAAAATCAAATCAATTCAAATCAAATAAAATAAAATAAAATAAAATAAAATAAAACAAAATAAAATAAAATAAAATAAAATAAAATAAAATAAAATAAAATAAAAAAAATTAAATAAATTTAAATAAAATAAAATAAAATAAAATAAAATAAAATAAAATAAAATAAAATAAAATAAAATAAAATAAAATAAAATAAAATAAAATAAAATAAAATAAAATAAAATATAATAAAATAAAATAAAATAAAATAAAATAAATTACATAAAATAAAATAAAATTAAACTAAATTTCCAAAAAAAAATAAAATAACTTTTCGGCAGACTCATGGTAATTGTTTTTTGTAATTTTTGATTTTTTCTACCAAAAAGTACATCTACATATCTACCAACCTCTCAAAGCTTCAATTGAAGCATTCATTAGAAGCTATTACTTAGATCAAATGAAACGCTTGTCAAGTTGAATGGAATTCAGTGGACAAAATGTTACGACAACGCTGTAAACTCCATCAACAACTCAACAATAAAAACCACCTTCACAAGCAATTCGTTATGCTTCACTCATCCAACTAAGCCATCCAACAATCGTTAGCTCGTTTCCCACACAAATAAATATTTAGTCATGCTGATGGTGTCATTTAGCACGCTACTTAACAGCTGAACAAGCACACAAACAACAAACTCAAAAATAGGTGAACGTATCGACAGTTGTACATACATACATACACACATACCTCTCTATGTACTTAGATACTTAATTAGTGGACTTAAATGATCTTCTTAATGAACACCAATTTATATTACGAGTAAAACAGCCAAAGATCTTAAATAACCGAACCGTAAAACACAACCAAAATGAGATATTGCCATTGCGTATGAGTGATGTTTGCGATGTGCGTTGGGGTTGGAGTTGTATGTTCGTGTGACGCGGTCGTTGTTAACATCACTTTGATGGCAGTTCTTGTTACCAATTCCGTCTTGATTGTCGCCTAAATGTCGTGAATTGGAAATTCTTGTAAACATATTTTTATGTCTGTTCGATCGTATTTTGTAAACGAAATCGAATTTTGAAATGTTATTAAGACGAACACAAGACGTTTGCGTAATATATGACTTATGTATTATTTATTTTCTTGGAAGAAAAAACAGTTAAAATGCAGGTCGTTATGAAGTGCTTTTGTTGTACAAACATATCTAGACAGATTATGTAATGTTCGTTTAATAGATGGGATGTGTTGTTGTAAATTGAGTTCTCTTGATAGTTTTTTTAAGGTTATGTTAAGTTATGGCATAAAAAGTGTTTTGGAATAATTCCATCTTTTCGAAAATTTGCTTTGAAGTGAAATAGAAATGTTATAAAGCTCTTTTACGCAAAGTTATGGCCTATTTAATATATCTATGATACTTTTCAAAATCTTGCATATACAAATGGGTGTGGGCGTTAACCGATTTCGCCCTTTTTTCGGATCATCCCTGTGTTCATGTAAATCTCCTTGCCCGTTCTTAAAAGTTTCTTGAACAATTTATTTTCTACCTCCATTTTAATGTAAGCAGCAAATTGTATTCTTATAGATGTATTTTGTGCTAAATTTTAAGAATTTCTGCCTAGGTGCTGGCACTCAGGATGCCTTTATGGGGTTGCCACATATCTATTTTTTTCTTTTTTTCTTCTGCGAAAAGAGATGTGCAAATCGACTGGTTTATGATTCAACCACGTTGTTTCAAAAACAACTATTCTACCCAGGGGTGCGATTTAAAGTTTTCACCTGATCCAGTTGTGATAGTGAGAGTAAGGGTGAGAGTGAAAGTTAGAGTTAAAGTGAGAGTGAGAGCGATAATTCGAATGAGGATGAGAGTGAAATTGAGAGTTGGGGTGAGAGTGATAGAAAGAGTGAGAGTGAGAGTAAGAGGAAGAGCAAGAGCGATAGCGAGAATGAGAGTAAAAGTAAGAGTAAATGACGAGGGCAGCATAAATTTGCCGAAAATATGCATTACCAGAATGTTTACCCGGCAGTGTATGCGCTTACTAAGCAGGGCAACGTGTTGTCAAGAGAACAACAATAAAAAAATTGTGCCTCTTGCAACAAACTTCGAATAAACCATTAGCACGTTGCACATCTTTAATTAAATCCAAATACAAAAAAAAATTCAACATCAAAACAAAACCTTTCACAAAATGAAACCAATTAATTGACGCTATTTTTCAAATGAACAGTTTTTAATAAGATTTTCAATTTTAGATGACTACTAAGTTTGGCAATTTTGTCCAAATGCACATGTGCAATGTGTGTGTGTGCTTGAGTGTTGATTAAAAAGTAGTCGCATCCATGTCAAAATTACGCCATAATCAATAACGAGCAAAACAACAACAACAACAACAACAATGTATTGGAAAACAATTTATTTATGTATATTTTTGTTGTTGCTGGCACTTAACATTCCCTTTTCACACAGCGCCTTGGCTAAAGATACACACACACACAAACACAAAAACACTGGATAGTCAGCGAAGCATGCAGTTCAATGTCCGTTACCCTACCCCACTATCATTTACATTGTTTTTGGTTTCATTGCTTTTCTTTTTTTTTTTTTTGTACAACATTGAGGTGCTATTAAATGAACACTGCAAATCATTGCTACGATGCGACCTGTTGAGCGGTTGATCACTTGAGCATGGCTAAAATGTACACGCCCCCACACACATAGACACACACACACCCAAAGCACATTCATCGCAAAAATGCAAGCAATAAAAAAGCAACATGCAAAAACAACAAATGCAGCAAGCAAAATAAAGGAGCGTACATGAGGTAGCCTTTTGAATCGCCACGTGCGCTGAGCTAATTTTTGTGTTGCAAACTCACAAAAGTTTCATTACGGCAAATTTGCAAAAAAGCATTTCATCGCGATTTTAAAATACCGGAATATGCTTACAATGGTAGAAAGAAGCAGACGCAAGCGCAAAGGCACTCAGTGGCAGGTGCGCACGCGCGCCCAGACGTATGCAGGACGCTACCAGCTACTGGCGTTGCCTCGGTGCGCTTTGATAGCTTTTGAAGGGGGGCGGGGGGTGGGATGTGCAATAGTTTGAGGCTGCCGTCGCTATATTATTTGACCACATTTTTGTTTTTTTCTTTTGTGTGTTTCGTCTAATATAAACTACATAGATGAACTGAGTTGGCCTGTAGCATCTAACTGCGTCGAAGCCACTATCTAGCTGCTTGTCCGTTTTTGTATTTGTTTGTGTGTGGATTTTGCTGACAAGAAACTATTCGTTTGTTGCAAGTTGCAAGCTTTGCTACTTTTTGTGGAATTTATGGTAACAGCAGCAAACACACACCGACACACACACACACACACTTGCATGCGCGTGCTCGGCCGCGTTGATAGCAGTAGTAATGGCCAGCACACTTAAACCGAGTCCGTATATCATGCGGCAATTGCTACGGCATGAACTCCTTTTTCAACATTTTTAGTTTAATTTATTTTTTTGTTTCTTTTTTATCTCTCTTACTCTCTCTCTCGCGAAATAACAGCACTTTATACCTATTTTGCTACCATTTTATTGCTATTGTTGTTGAAATGGGATGAGGATGCATATAAATAAATGTTGTTGTTTTTGTGTTGTTTTTTTTAAACTTAACATACGCTGCACAGTGTAAAGTTTCCGGTCAAAATGTTGTCAGAATAACCGATAGCAAATCAACAATTTAAGTCAACTGGAAAAGAGAGGAAGATGATTTCTAGAGTAAGAGAGAGAGAGACGAAATATTTGAAGAGATCGAACAACTTTAAGGGCGAAAGAAGGAACAGGGCTCATTAGAGGAATAGAGAGTCAACGACAAGTTTGGTAAAACTTCAACGAAAAAAAAAAAACAAAATAGGGAGAGAGATGTAGATAGTGGAACGAAATCAAGAGAGTAAGAGGAGGACAGGTTGAAAAGTGAGATCAATAAATCAAGAGGAAGGCAGAGAGGTCAAGGGAAAAATAAGGAGACCAGTTCAAGGGAGAAATATTAAGATGATGAGAGGAATAAAAGTTCAAAAGAGAGAAAACAAAATCAAAATAAATATAATAAGACTAGGTCAAGGAAAAAATAAAAAGAAAGAGATAGTAAAGTTCTTCAAAGAGTGAGGAAGACGAATTTAGGATAAGTTAAAAAAGGCAATCCCGATACTTGTACAAAACATAGGGACAAAAATGAGAGAAAAAGAGGGTGAGGCCTCTAGAGAGGGAAGGCAAAATTAAGTGAAAGAGGGGGTTCTATAGAGACATATTTAGATTGTTAAAAAGAAAAAAACGGTCACGATTTACAGAGATGAAGAGCGAGAAATAAAGAAAAGAAGAGAGATGACAAAATCAAAACAAACATAGGGAGTCTAGGTGAAGGAAAAAATAAAAAGAGAGAGATAGTAAAATTCTCAAAGGAGGGAGTGAGACGCATTTAGGCTAACTTCAAAAAGGAAAGAGAGCTACTAGTAAGTAGAGAACAGAGACAAAACTGTGAGAAAGGGAGGGAAAGGCCTCAAGAGAGGTATAGAGAGGCAAGGGCAAAAGAGATAAAAAGAAAGAGTGAGACGAATGTAAGGTACATATATTAGGAGTCATACAAATTCGATAGAGAAGTGAGAGAGATTCTGATTCTGGATATCGTAAAATAGCTGGCCCTTTTAAACTAACTATATGAAGGCCGCTTTTTGATTTCACACTGTCCTCTTAAAATAACTACTCACTTAAATGGTCACTAAGGCGGGCTAGGTCATTCAACATGGCACTCTGTCAACTGGAAAAAGGTGGGAACACCACGGGAACGCTAATCGGTCTCCACTTGGCCTTTCCATCGGAGTGGTGTGCTCCCGTTGCAGGTGCCGGTACGAATACCTTCTTGTTCTAACAAAATCCCAATCAATATTCCAACAACAAATATAACGCATTTTTTAGCAGTTCGTTCCACTGTGCGTCACCATACGTGCGGCCCCATCAAAATGGACAGTAGGCGCAAAACAAACAAAATCGAGCTTTTGCAAAACGCCTAGAAAAGCGTAACACACAGCAGGAAGATGGTTAAATGAACGGCAGATGAACGGTTAACGGTGTTGCATGGATCGGTGGTGGTGGTTGTTTTGAAAAGCTATAACGCTCACGCTAACGGTAATACGAGGTAGGTATTCGACGCTACAAACGGCCAAACAGCAGCCAATCTTCAGCTGAAAAGCAATAAAGCTGTGCCGTGCTACGCAGGGATAGCATCTTAATAGCCAAGTGCGCGGCAGGTAAACTTAAACTATAACAACAACAACAAGTCGATGAAGTGGCAAACAGGCAATCAACTAACCTAAGCCAAATATAAGGCTAGTGGCTGAAGCTAAAGCTGAGACTATAATATTGCAGATATTTAGTAAGCTGAAGCTGGTGCATGATAGTTGAGGCCGAACGCCTGGTTTTTATTATTTGTTAAACTTAGGTTGTTGTTGTTGTTGTTGTTTTTAGCGCGCCACAGATGCAACCAGCAATTGGAGCACTTTCACTTTGCGCTGGTTGTCGTTGTCGTCATCGTCAACAGTGGAATTTCATTGATTTTCTAGTTTACTTTTGCTGTTAAACGCAAATAAAACAAAAATAAAAATAACAACAACAACAACAAACCAACCAACCAACCAACAAATCTGTGTAATACAAGAAACAAACAAACGGACGCGCATCATTCGTTGTGGTCTTGTTGTTGTTGTCACAATTGTTGCGGCTGCTGGCGCGCTGTGGTTTGTGTTGCAACTATAAAAACAACAACAACTACTACAACAACTCATTTAGTTGCATTAAAACAAAAAAAAAAGGAACGCAAAAGTTAGCCATCATCACCACTAAAAGCAATCTCCAACACCGTCACCAAATACCAACAACACCAATAACGGTCAACTAACTAATGTGGCGCGCAAAGACAAAACCGTGGGCTACAACTCAATGTCTATTAGGTTTGTGGGGACGTCGGAGCAGCAGTAGCGCCAGCGCAAATAACAAACGCTTTCGTTGTTGTTATCAGCAAGTGTCTTTAAGCTAGAAGCTCAGACCGTTAGAGGGTCCAAAGAAATCCCAAAACATGGAGGACGTGCACAATACCTTTCTATTGTTGAGGTTTGTTGTAACCCCAAAAGCATTCGGATAAGTGCAAAAAGAAGCTCCGACTCAGAAGGCTTTTCGGTGGGTTTTCACTTGAGCTAAGTGTCTCTATCTCAGAACCAATCTACTCATCTCTCTGGGCATGGGCGAAAGGATTCACTGTACGGTATATACGTTTTAAGGCGCTCATCGTACTTCATGGTGCAGAAGCTAGCACATCCTCCACCTCTGCATGTTGACGACGACAAGGACCAAAGAAGATTTAGTAATAAGCTGCATGCAGTGGTGGATTCAGGATTTTGGGAAGGGGGGTCCAAATTGTGGTTATGAGTATGACTTTTTGGATTCCGAAAGGGGGTTTGGACCCGCCACTTATTCAATGAATTAAAACCCAGTACCTTCTTTGTCAAGTTGTCCGAAGACGAAAAAGTCATACTTTTCAGGAACTGTCGGTAACATATTTCCTGGATCCGCCACTGATCATACTGTTGTAGCTGTTAGGTGAACCCGCTCAGTTGAAAATATCGCCTTCTTCTCTGTCATTCACCGAGCTGGCGTTAAGAAAGAACCTACCGACTCTGTGTGAATGTTGTTTCACAAGCTCATGCATGACATTACTTGACTGCACTGGCTCTTTCCCACAAAAATTCCACTGCTCTCCTTCACTGTTTTCTTCTTGGATTAGTCTGCGAGGTAGTAGACGTCGCAAGCGCTTTGTATTGGCCTCATAACTTGCCCCGTGCTTTGCAGTTCGGTTAAAACGGTTCTACCTTTTAACTCAAGATACCAGCAACCAGCTAGCCAAAGGTACTCATCCAGGTTATCAACCGAAATATTTTTTTTTTTTTTCTTTCCTTTTTTCTTTTTTAAGAACTGTTTTTTTCTCGGTGTAACAGTTAATTAAATCTAAAGCAATTTCACACTTTAATTGTCGGTTATGTTTACATCGCATAGCACAGCTTTAAATTTTGTTACGTTGTCGTTGACAAAAATGTAGTAACAAATTAAGTGGCATTCGGAATTCGATCTTCATAAAAGAGATTTTTTTTATGTTTTGTGTCACATAGCTCAAGCAATACATACAACAACAACCCATGACTGGAAATTGCACTAAAATGTTTTTAAAATGCTTAAAACCAAATTGAATTTGAAATCGATAAAAAGACATACATACATACATACATTCATTCATCCGTTTGTATATGAGTGTGCTTATTTAAAAAATAAATTAAATTTACTTATTTAAGATTATTACTTAAATAGCACAGATGAGCACATTGCATTGCTTAATCAATTTAAAATTTTAGTGCTGAATAAAATGAATTACCACTAAAAGATTAATACTCTTTTACATTTTTTAAAAAATTGAAATTAAGTGACACCAGTCTTTCCTAATCATTCAATGTTGATTTTGAATGGAATTTCACTTGCGTTAGCATTTAAATTTGTTTGTAATGGAACTTCATATACACTACCACTCAATGAACTAAATGAATGGAAGTACTCACATTTTCATTCAAGCTCGTTTAATAGATTTTGGAAGCTAAAATTTCCACTGATATATCATTTTTTGTTTATTAATTGTAATTCCCACACAACCTGAGTTCCATTAAAACGAGTTTGAATGGAAATGCTGAAAATAAAGTTGCACTCAAAATCAAATTCGAATGGTAATGGAAGAGTCATTTCACTATCAACAAACATTGCGTGGTTAGTATTGAAGTTTTAATGCAGTCTGCCCATCCCTGCTTAATAAATAAAACAGTTTGTATTGTACTCATTATTTTATTATGGCATCTGCATCCAATATATCAATGGTCAACTTCACTTAATACATTTGAAGCTGCATATCTAAGTATTTATTGATTTGCAGTTCCGAGTATTTAAGCACCCGGTTTCCTAGAGTCGATGGGATCGATATTAAGGTATCTATGAATTGGTGGCAAAATAAAATTATTAATATTTAAGCATGGCTAAATTATTAATATTTGAACATGGTACTATTCACAACTTCTTTTGGTGAGTTTCTGCTCCTCAGACTCGTTTTCAGTTTATTTTTTACAAAATCTCAGTTTATTGTTAGAACTCGGTTCTGCGTACCCGGTTCGGTACATCACTAATCGTTTAATGGTGTTACAAATTCTATTTATTTGAAGTTAATGAATATTTCGAAAAACTGGACAAGTCATAATTATTGCCTTGAATCGACGATACAGATTGAAATTCCAACAAATAGTTCTAAATGAGTTTTTCGAAAAAAAAAAAAATGTGATGACCTTAAGATGACTAATAAACAAAAGAATAAAAAACTGGATGGTGGAAAGATATTTCTAAAATAAATATTATTTATTTATTAAATTTTAAATTATTTTTTTTTCCATTATTAAAAACTTTTTTAATTCAAAAATAATCCAAAATAAAAATTTTTAGTTACTTCTGTTAAGTTTGTGTTTTTTTTTTTTGGTAAGAAATAAATTTTTTTTTAATCGGGGATTGTAGGCTAGTTTGACCTAATAGTTTGAGGTGCAAATAAAAGTTCTATATTTCATCTTCTTGCCCAACGTTTCGCTGAATAACCCAGCATCTTCAGGGCCTACACTATTTATTTTTCAAAAACGAAAGAAAACAAACATTATAATTCACATAAATAACATTTAACATTTTGAATTACACTCACAATTATGTATTAGGACAAACTAGCCTACAAGCCCCGATTAAACAAAATTGAAACTGACCGCAATAACCACAAAAAAATTTTTTTTTTGATTACTTTTGATTATTTCTAATTTTTTTAATAATCGTGAAAAATCATGATCTTTTTTTGATTGTTTTGTAATTAATTGTAGAATCAATAATAGAATAGAAATAATAGAATAATCAAAAGAAAAAAATCAAAAATAATTAAGGAAATATTTTGACTATTTCTTATTTTTTAATAGTGGTAAAATCTTATAAATTAATTGAAAAATAATCAAAAAAAATTATTATTTTTCTCGATTATTAAAAAGTTCAAAAGTAATCAAAAATATTTTTTTAATTATTTTGATTATTTTTTAATAATCTTGAAAAATCATGATTATTTTATCATATTTTTATTAATTGTCAAATAATCAATGAAAATTTAAAGTAATGGTAATCAGTCATTAAATTTATTTCAAGAACTACGCTATCTATATTTCACAGATCAAGCAATATCTTCTGCTCTTTCTCACACCAGATGTAACACTTCTTGCTCTATTCATGGTAGCACGTGTTAACGAGATCTTCACCACTTGTGATACAATTTATGTGTGTATGTATTATGTTCATTCTTTTTTTTTTTTTGAAGTTTATTGACTTGGTATATAGATTTCATTTTAGTGTACATTCCTCGAATCATACCAAAGCATCTTACTCCAATTTCAATGCAATAAATTGCATTCCTCATTTCTTAACCAACTTGGAAACACATCACTCCATCAGTCTAAGGTTCAAATGTACTGACTTTGTGCTAATGAAATTGACGTGCGTGCATTTATTTTCTTTATGCATTTTCGTATCAAAGATCGGAAACGTGCAAGCGAAAAAAAAAGTCAAATACAAAACAAGCCATAACAAATAACAACGTCAAAGCTAAATAAATAAACAATGAAATAGCTATAGAAACAACAACAACAAAGAATAAAATTATGAACAAAACAAAAAATAGATATAAAAATAAAACAAATTAAAGTAACAAGTGTATAAATACGATAAAAAAAAACTAATACGATGGCATAAAAAATGGCAAATCCAAACCAGACTATCAAGTTGAAAACAGTGCGACTAACTACAGCAGAAGAAATTATATAGAGTGGCATCGTATATATGTATGTACTAACTATGTATGTATGTAGGAATGCAGATATTATTTGTGTTTTCTAGTGGGGCTGAACGGGCGAGTGCCTAGCTGGACGAATAAGCATATGAACACACACACACACAGATACATATGTATAGAACATGGGCGTATGTAGCAGGAGACAAATTGACGGCTGAAGGTCACCGTGCCATGGTCCCACTTTGACACTTTGGGCCGCTCAACCAAAACTATTTGCCATACCTTTTTTGAATTTTTCCCAGAGACGTTCCGGGTTATCAAGTTCAAATCGGTTTTAATCGAATCTCGAATGCTAAGTGGAAGAGCGTCACATTTTAAAGAATTGTGAAGAGCGCCTCATATATCTTAGAATTTTTTATCTAAAACGCCCTATTTCAGAATTTGTTTATGGAACATTATCATAGCCAAATTAAAATAAAGTTTTATCTACTTAAACATGACTCTTAAACATGACTATAAACACAATTTCATGTCTGTCATAGTCAACTTAAAATACATTGAACAAATCAGGGTTTGTGTCTATGGTTATGCTATATCACAATGATTACTTCAAACTTGAGTTTGGCTTCTTGCGCTTATTTCCACAGCTATGATATGGTTTGTGAATAAAATAGTTGACACAGGGCGAACTTGGAAAACATAATCTATCAATCCTTGCAATACATCTAGCCCTAGGAAACTCAAGCACAGAACGAAGCTACCCAAGTGAAATAAAAAGCTGGGTTTGCTAAGGGACTTCTTAAACTCAGCGGTCGGAATCCGACCGTACTTCCTTGCTAAAATTCATTCAAACTCCTGTCTCATTCAAGATCTCAACCTAACAACGCCACTGCCTTGAAAAGAAGAAGAAGCGCATACAAACACACATAGATAAACACCTAGCTTTTTATATAAGCTCGCATGTATGTATGTTTATCTTTTAGCTATCGGCTCCTAGCCTCGGAGGCCAACTTGGGAAAGCATTCGCACTGGCTAGCTAGCTGGATTTTATGCGCAATGCAGAAAAATTGCTGCTGTTACACTTTTCGACATTCATTCATTACGATGCAATGCAACAGTAACCGCAAACTAAGATAACAACAACAACAACAACATAAGTATCACCACTGCAATGTAATGCGATGAAGCGGCTGGCTATTCGTTTGGATGGCTTGCTTGGCTAGTTGCATGCTTGTTGACTGCCTGCTGATCGTTTGTGATGAAAATTGAAACAATTTCCGATGTCACTCTCACTTTTTATATTCATAGCCAAGCTAGATAGTGAAATGGAAAAGAAGCAACACGCACACTCACACACACACATACTTACATGTGTATGATGCGATGTGAAATAGGAGCAAAATAGTAAATCGTCTTTCAAGTGGCGTCCAAGTCGTTACAACACTTGTCCACTGAAAAATGCATTTGGCTGGAGTTGCATCGACAACGACAAAGTCATATCGCTTCTTTGGTTGCAAGCTGCTTGCCTGAAGCTGTTGATTTTGTACTCGTTTTGTTGTTGCTGTTTTAAATATTTTTTCATTCACAGTTTGCTACAGTTTTGCCATCATACACAGCTTCCGTGGTTAGAAATTAATCTAAGAAAGTCTATGCTAAACCTAAGCCCCCGCTAGATTTGGCCTACAATAGACCATTCTGCCTGAGACCTGGCAGGGTATTGGCTTGGAAAGAATATTCTCCAAAGCTCCAGCTTCGTTTTAGCCTAGGTTAAACTTTAATTGGGAAATATAACAGGGGGCCTGAAGAGTCCTGCCTAGTTTTTTCTAGCTTGCGCCCCCTTAGTTTTTCCACTCCCAGGGCCTTCCCTAGATTTTCCACAGTTCTAAGCGACTAAGATGTGGAGCTGGCCGTGATCGATCAATCCAAAAATGAAGGATAGGGAAAGCGTACTTATTCTGGTAACGAAAGTCCTAAGATTAGGAGAACATGGGAGCATGGGATTGTTGAGAGGACCTTATACGAAATGGGTCGAAAATGACACCAAGGTCCTTAATCTCATCCAAGGACTGAGAAGAAGCTTCCAAGATACTATTTGCAGTTCGTATAGGATGCCTGCGTTTTAAGAAAGAGCCATGCAATCCATTAGTTGTGACACCAGAGATCTTACCTATTCCTCGGGGTTTTTGTACTATGGAAAACACTTGCAGATCGAGAGCATAATGAATAAGGTAAATTAAAGATGTCCTAGCAGCAGCCGATCCACGGATGGGGTTTCGGGTCAAAAAAGTTATATTTTTCATGAACTGTGGATAAAAGATGTCCTCGATATTTGATTAAAAAAAATGTTGAACCCCGCCCGCTCCCCAAACTCCTAGATCCGCCCCTGATTAGAGGAGGATGCACCCTCAATTGAAACCATGCCGCAGCTATCAATTAAGTAGTTAGGAGTACAGCCATCTCAGAAATACGGAATTAAATCTTAACGGGGAGGTTGCCAACCCTCGCAAAGCCCCATTAGAGCCACACCGACTGCTTTAACTCGACTTTTCCCTTTTGTGTTTTATTAATGTTACTCCACTTTATTAATCAGTTGCCCAGTCGCTCGACGCATCTAGTTTGGTTAGTCAACGTTAACGGTTTCAAATTCGCATCTCGCACACTCACACACCCGCGTGTTTAAATCCTGCCTAGAAATGCTATTAGCCAAAACAGCTTGAGACCCGCGCGGACAAGACACCTACACAAACCCAAACGAGCGCACAAACACATCTGGGGCTCAATGTGTCGCCTTATAAGAAGTTGCAACTTCTCAATGATTGCCGCGCATCTGCTGCTGTTGCTGCAGCGCACACACTGTCATTGCCGACTGCCTGTACGCTAGTTGGTCTGCCGATCGGTCGGTCGCTTGTTGGTAAGCAGCTCTGATGTAACAAGGTTTAATTTTCCATTTCAGTGCATGGAATGTTTTTCTTCGGGTTTACTCTCGTTTTTCATTGTTGCGGTTGATTATGCTGTCGCCTGTTGTTGGCTGTTGTTGTTGTTCTTCTTCTTCTTAATGTTGTTGCTGCGCATAGAGGCTGTATTGACGCGCATCTCAATTGCAATTGCACTAGTTGTTGTTGTTATTTTTCTAGTTTGTTGTAGCAGTAAGTTGTTGTTGTTGTTGGCATGTTTTTGTTGCTTTTATTTTTGTTGTTGTGTTTGACATGTTTGTTGATGAGTTGCGTTAGTCGCTTTAAATGAATTAAAAAATCATTTTAACATGACAACAATAATTTTTGTATTTTCCTTTTTTCGCGATGATTTATTTAATTCGTATTTGTTGTTGTTTTTTTTTGCACTTTTCTTTATGGCTCTGCAATAATTTTTACTTTTGCTTTCGCAGACCGCATCTTGAAATTGTCACCATCACAGCACATTCACTCCAGTTGTTTTGCTTAATTGTATGTTTGTGTGTCTTCGTATCAGGCTAGTCAATCTTGCGAACCCGATATTTCTATTCTTCATTTCCGGGATTTTTGGGATTTGCAATCATATAATAACTTAAATGAAAATAAGTGCGTGTCTGTAAGTCTGTTTGTCTCTAATAGGCGCGCAAAGTATTCAACCGATCTTTATGAAATTTTCATAGCATATTCTTGGGTCTACTGGGCATAGCATAGGCTATATATAGTTTTGGAAAAAAGGATGATACCACGTCACCATATCTTTGTTGTTGTAAATCCTTCGTTCATGCCCAAAGTTCGCTCTCGATTTCTATTAAACTTACAAACTCCTATTTAGTTTTAGAAAAGGGCCCCAGGCTGAGCC
This sequence comes from Sphenella marginata, assembly GCA_951509765.1. NCBI lineage: Eukaryota > Metazoa > Arthropoda > Insecta > Diptera > Tephritidae > Sphenella > Sphenella marginata. The sequence continues at coordinate 19,136,195 of OX608080.1, read as the reverse complement.
CAAGAATTGTGTCCAAGGTTTTAAAACACTTCAAGAACGGCTTGGTTATTACTCGAACACCAGGTGCGCGTATAAAAAAAAAGTACATCAAGGGTCAAACCATTAAAAAAAACTCATCAGCAAATTTATAAAATTTCAGTACTAGTCTCTGGATTTCGGGATTGCACATAAACGGAAAATACCGTTGTAAAAATCGAAAGAGATTGCATCCCTAGTAGCTACACATGTTGACATAGTAGTCTTACAATTTAAGCGACATAATGATTTTAACGCCGTGAAATGAAGCAGCGCTATGAATTTAAAATTTTTGCTCAATTAGGCTAAGAGGTGGACTGCTATGGAAGTGGGCACGAGAATGGAGATCTAGTCTTATAGAGCCTATTTCGTTCAATGGATACCTCCTTGGCAAAAGTGATTTTTTTTAGACTTGTTGGCTGTCCTTTTCTTCGGTTTTCAAAGAGACAACTCGGTGGGTAATCTGTCATTTTTTTGCGTTTCCTTCTGAGCACTCTTCTTTCTTTTCCTACGCGGAGTAATATTCCACGTCTTATCAGCTGTTCTTAAGTGCTCATTTCAGTTCCAAAGTATTCTCAATGACGGTTCTTAACGAGTGAGAAATATACTCCCAAACAACTGTCGATGTAGGCAGACCAATGTCTGCATGGCCATATGATTTATAGCTTCAAACTATTAGTTGGAATTTACAAATTTCCAAAATTTAGGAAAACAATTAAACACTAAATATTTGAATACGCCGAAAAAAAGAGCAAGAAGTGAATTGTTGGTAACTTAATTTCAAGAGCTACATAAATATCAATTGTTGTCACATACTCGTAAATATATAAATACCTATGTGTGCCACAACGCATGACATGCAACATTTCTGCACTCGCCACCGCCTACCGCCTACCGCCTACTGCCTACCAACTCTCGCACGATCACCACAAAGCCCTACAGAAGTCAAGTCGCAGTATTTATGATAGATAAGCAAGTATGTGTGTAGGTATGTGTGTATGTCCATGTACACCATTAAGACAATGGCAAGGAATTGTTTGCATTTGTTATGCAATATGCCACAAGTCAAATGCCGTTCGATGTTGCAATACGAGCAAAAGTGTTCTAAGGTCGCTCAATGCGATGCGTCATCAACAGCAGCCAAAGGTAGCTTATGATGGCTCTATGTATGTAGTCTAGGTTTGTGAATATTTAGTAGCGATTGTGTGCGCCTTGGAAATAATGGATGTGGCATGTGTGCTCCCACTAAGTAAAACAAAAAAAACAACAATCCCTTGATGACAACGTTTAGCGGGCGTTTTTTTGTGGATTTTTTAACAAACCTTTTGAAGCTCAGGCCCGTTCGTCTACTTATGGGCAATAGCGAAGTTTCCATAAAGTGCTGGGACTCAAAAACGCTGTTTTTTACACCTTGCGAAAAAAATACAGTTTAGTGGCAACCTTGTGAAAATATCCCAAGTGGCAACACTTTAATAAACCAGCTTGAAATGTATCACATTTAAAATGTTCAAAACCTAATACTATTGGGCCAAGTATTTACTTGCGAGATAATAGCTCTATATAGGAATAAATGTAATGGAATACTGTGGCAACCCTAGTAGTGAAGCCAAGCAAAAAATATTTTTGTTGAAATGACTCGTAGAGTACCTTTCTTTTGATACCAATATTGACATATCTGATATTATTTTCTCTCTAAGTTTAGATAAGTGGCAATTTCGAAAAAAATAGGAGAAAATTTCAGTACGAGAGCTGGCATTGAAGCAGATAACTAATATACAAATTTTTGAGCCAAGTAATTTTTGAAATAACAGCACAAAATTATACATCAAAAAATTAGGTGGCAACCCTTTCAGTTAAGCCCAACTGTAAATATTTTTGTTGGAAGACGACATGAATTAAATTTTGTTTGCTACCAATATTGCTACCGCACTTCATTTGAAAAATAAAAATAAAAAACTAGTAAGGAAGTCTAAGTTCGGGTGTAACCGAACATTAAATACCTAGTAGTGATCTGTTTTGGTATACTAATTTACTCAGGTCTATTTTAATACATACCTGAAAATTTGTTATAAAGGCAACTGATTGTTTTCGATAAAAACATTTCTATTGTAAGTGGTAAATTAAATTATCACTAAATAACAAAATATAAATAGCATTCCCCATGTTCATGAAAGGTATGAAAATAAAAAAAAGGCAGTATGGTGTTAACTACTTGTCCGTATATTTTGCGTGTTTGCTATCCGATTTGCGTAATTTTTGGCAGGAGTATACTACATACTATTGGGAAGCATCTCACTAACTTTCATTGAAATACCTTTTTGAAACTCCAAGCAATCGCTTTTGAAAATAGCAGAGCTTTTATGCTAAAAGTGGGCGGCGCCACGCCTACTTCACCAAAAACCACAAAATTTTTATACAGTTTAGTTTTGCTTAAAAAGCTTATTACGTGTGTAAAATCTTATTTATATAACTTATACAATTATGGAAATATCGCGATTTTAATTTTACGAAGAAATTTTTTAGAACTGTGTTCAAAAAGTGGGCGTGTCCGTTCACCAATTTTGTTCATTTTAACAGCAAAGAGTTAGATTTATATGTTCAACACTTTCTCTAAATATCGTTTCAATAAGTCAATTTTTACCGGAGTTATGGCATGGAAAGTTTTGTGGAATAGTCCCCCATAAAGGGGCGGGGCCACACCCATTTTCCAAAAATTTTGTGCATTCGACTTTCTTTGCCCACGAACACTTTAGAGGTGAAATAGAAATGATATACAGCTAGTTTAAGCAAAGTTATAGCATATTCAATATATCTATGATCCTTTTCAAAATCTTTCGTATAAAATTGGACGTGGACCTAACCCGATTTCGATAATTTTTTTTCGAAATATTGCCTGTATTAATATAAATATGTGTGCTGAATTTTACTTTGCTATCTTGAGCGGTTTTTGATTTATGATTAATAATATTTCCAAATTTGACTTAATCAAAAGTGGGCGGTACCACGCCCCATTTTAAAAATTTCTTCAAAAATGTATTTGTTGCCTTAACGCTAAAGCACACACCAAATATTATCCTTATAGGTGTATTATGTACTGAATAATCACTCTTTTTGTATTTTCGAAAATATTATATATATAGAAAGTGGGCGTGGCTTTTAACCGATTTTGCCTATTTTCAATAGCGCTCCGAGATAAGTGAAAAGGAACCTGCATACCAAATTTCATTGAGATATCTCAAGATTTACTCAAGTTATCGTGTTCACAGACGGACGGACGGACAGACGGACGGACGGACGGACATGGCCCAATCAATTTCTCTTTTCCTCCTGAACATTTTGATATATATAAGTCAATATCTTCGATTCGTTTATGCCGTTACATACTACCGTTAGGCGAATGAAGTTAATATACCTTGTGTGCGAAGCACTACTAGGTATAAAAAGGCAGTAGGGTGTTAACTACTTGCCCGTAAATCTTGCTTGTTTGTTATTCGATTTGCGTAATTTTTGGCAGGAGTATACTACATACTATTGGGAAGCATCTCACAAAATTTCATTGAAATACATTCTTGAAATTCCAACCAATCGCTTTTGAAAATAGCAGAGCTTTTATGCTAAAAAGTGGGAGGCGCCACGCCTACTTCACCAAAATCCACAAAATTTTTTTACAGTTTAGTTTTGTTTAAAAAGGCTAATATGTGTGTAAAATCTTATTTATATAACTTATACAATTATGGAAATATCGCGATTTTAATTTTACGAAGAAATATTTTAGAACTATGTTCAAAAAGTGGGCGTGTCCGTTCACCGATTTTGTTTATTTTTTCAGCAAAGAGTTAGCTTTATATGTTGAACACTTTCTTCAAATATCGTTTTAATAAATCAATTTTTACCGGAGTTATGGCATGGAAAGTTTTGTGGAATAATCCCCCATAAAGGGGCGGGGCCACGCCCATTTTCCAAAAATTTTGTGCTTTCGACTTTCTTTGCCCACGAACACTTTAGAGGTGAAATAGAAATGATATACAGCTAGTTTAAGCAAAGTTATAGCATATTCAATATATCCATGATCCTTTTCAAAATCTTTCGTATAAAATTGGGCGTGGACCTAATCCGATTTCGCTAATTTTTTTTCGGAATATTGCCTGTATTAATATAAATATGTGTGCTGAATTTTATTTTGCTATCTTGAGCGGTTTTTGATTTATGATTAATAATATTTCCAAATTTGACTTAATCAAAAGTGGGCGGTGCCACGCCCTTTTTTAAAAATTTCTTCACAAATTTATTTTTTGCTTTAACGGTAAGGTACACACCAAATTTTATCCTTATAGGTGTATTATGTACTGAATAATCACTCTTTTTGTATTTTCGAAAATATTATATATATAGAAAGTGGGCGTGGCTTTTAACCGATTTTGCCTATTTTCAATACCGTTCAGAGATATGTGAAAAGGAACCTGCATACAAAGTTTCATTGAGATATCTCAAGATTTACTCAAGTTATCGTGTTCACAGACGGACGGACGGACGGACGGACGGACGGACGGACGGACGGACGGACGGACATGGCTCAATCAATTTCTCTTCTCCTCCTGAACATTTTGATATATATAAGTCAATATCTATCTCGATTCGTTTATGCCGTTACATACTACCGTTAGGCCAATGAAGTTAATATACCTTGTGTGCGAAGCACTACTAGGTATAACAACAACTTGGCAACCTAAGTATAAAGTCTCACTATCTACATATGTAATGTACCATAATTTACAAAACTAACAAACAAAAAAAATAAATAGTTGAAATACTCTGGAATTCGAACAAGAATAGGAACAAAGAATTTATCAAACCGGAATTTAATAACACGGACTTCTTCACTGATGAGATGAACCAAAATTAAATGAAAATTTATGTTAGCATAAAAGTGTTGACGTCCACTGGAAACCCATGGAAAATAACAAAAAATAAGTAGCCTTTTGAGGCCCATGAGAGTTTCAAGGTTTAATTGTTTTAAACATTTCTAATGTTGTTTAATTTAGCCTTTTGAGATATATCCCGAACACCGGAGTTAGCCAACAAAATTTTTACCGCCCCTTCTACGAAAGTTGCCCATTTCCTCCATACGCTGTAGTATGCACCAGTTGCTTTTAAAAAAAAGATTCAAATTATTTTGCGTGCAACAGAACATTAACGGCGACAAAACGTTCAAGTTAGACCAAAAGATCTTATCGCATATGAGAGGAAACTGAGAATTCTTTTGGAATTTAGTAGTTTAAACAAAAGTAGAACTCGGTGACAATTTATGCAAAATTCCCAAAATCAACGTTTAAATATAGTTGAAGACACGCGCCCGTGCGACTTTTCGATGCTGAACAACAATGCGTTAGATGGCGACCCCCAAGCCACAAACAACATATTCGTTAAATTGTCCATTGTTTTGGAAGCTACTATGAAATTGCCACATCAAATGGGCATGTGCCAAATGTTGGGAAAAAATGCATCACAAATATCGTAGTAATGTGCCGTTTGACTGCATTGTGTGTTGTTGTTGCATGGTTTTTGTTCGTTGCAGTTGCATGTTCAAGTACTTTGACGACCTTGAGCAACAAAGTAATTGCGTTGCAAAGAAATAGAAATAGGCTGACCTCAAATATTGAGCAATTTAATAGCTACAACAAATGAAAATGGATTGTTTCGTTTTCATGAAAGTGGGTATATATATACATACATAGTTCAGGCAGATAATAGCAGAGAAATTTAGAAAATTCGACTTCAAACATTAGCCGTACCACACCCACTTCAAATGTCGTTAAACCAGTGTTGGGGAACTGAGGATTACGATTACTAGTCTGGTTTTCTTATCAACTTTACTATTACAATTGCAGTAATCGCAATCGTACAATTTTTATGATTACAATTACAGTAATCGTAATCATAAAAATTTCAATCAAGATTACTATTAACCGTAATTGTAATCATGTTTTTTTCGATTACCAATAAAGTAATCGTATTTCAAAATTTGTATGATTATTATTACTGTAATCGTAATCATAAAATTTACGATTACAGTAATTGTAATCCTTACTTTTTTTGAGATTAAAATTGAAAAAGATATGTAGATGTCTGTAAATATATTTAAGAAAAATCAATGATAGGGGGAGTCATTATTAAGCCAACAGAGGTTTAATCAACAGTTTTTAAAATTTGTGTCTGTCTGTCTGTATGCTTGGACGCACATCACTCAAAAACTGCTGAATAGAATTGAATACAAGTTTCAAGGTCGTGTTACTAGAACTCTAGCTAAAACTTGACATGTCTCTTATATCGATAACTCTATCGGTTTCGGAGTTAACGGCCAATATGAAGACCAGGCCGCCACCAAATGTGATCGCACAATATGGGTCTCAAACAAAAGGTGGTAATGAGTATAGCAATAAGCGATGTAATTAACATCCATATCTCAACTAGTTTCGGAGACAAAATGATCAGGCTATTTACAAGTTCTAAGACACAACGAAGCGCGTTTGAACTTTTTAATTTAATTTTAAAACAAAAAGATCTCATTTTCCAAATTTTCTGAAAAAGTGAAATTTCTTCACGCTTACTTTGCAACTGTCAAAAAGTACCGCTAAACTTGCTTGTTGTTATGAATAAATGCATTTATTACATTTTGCAACAACACCACAACAATGTACATAATTGTCACAATTTGGACTGACGTTGACCTCTGCCTCTCAGTGGCAACCACAGTTACTGTCGTCTCCTCACCGCAAGAGGAAGAGAAGGTAGCGCATAGCATAACATAACATAAAAGTGAAATCATTGCAAAATGCCATAAAAAATTGCACACTTGCACTGAATTACATTAGTGTCGTCCGTCCTCTGTCGTTTGCGTTGTTGCTATTTAGCGCGCTGATTTTGGCTTTTATGACATTTCTGGCTGGTAAGCATGATGTCGCTTGCAGATTTGTGTGTGTGTGAAAGTATATGTTATGACTGACTAACTGCAAGCCATTAATAGTATGGCCTATAAAATGTTTAACAAAAATTAAAAAAAAAAAATTACAAAAATTTAAAAAAAAATTACAAAAATTAAAAAAAATATTCGGAAGAGTGGTTATTAAATATCCAACAGCGAAAACTACAAAATTCGACATTTTAATTAAGTAAAAGTCATCTTCGAAATAATAATAAAATCAGTTATTTATGAATAATAATAAAAAAAATTTTAACAGAAATCTATTTAAACTTAATTTTTTTTGTTCCAAGCCAAAGAACAAAGAACACTTGTGTTAAGTCAAGTTTAGCTGCACTTAAAAAAATAATATTTTTCACTACTTCCAGCCAATCAACTTATTTACTCAATATTAGCTTAACCCTAAACGAACGAGTGTTATTCATAAACAAATTTTCAAGGCTGTTGAGCACGTCATGATATTTATCACAGTGAAAGTAGCTTAAAACTTGCAAAGAATTAGTGCCATCCTTTCGATTGAAACCGTCTTTTGTATTGACTTTTGATACAGTAAACATATCTGTGATGTGTCGGTTTACCGGGTTGGGATATTAGTTTAAGTTGGATTGGTATTTGAGTTGAATGTTTAATTTAAAAAAAAACAATATTCTTTATATACACTACATAACAACAAAAAAAAAACACTTGTATAAACAAAAAAATTTTGTTTCAACATTTCCACATGAGACTTTGAAGCAAAGCTGCCCATCGGTTTTTTTCAATATGTTTCAGTCTCGGTTCCGGTTTGATTCAAAATTTGTGAAGAAAAAATTCGTTAACCTCCTTATGAATAAAAAATTTAAATTTATTTATAAAACCTTTCAAAATGATATTTCCAAACGTATTCTGTATAATTTAATTTAAAAAAAATTTAAATAGGGCGTTTTTGAAAAAAATTCTGAAATACGGTGTTCCTTTTTTTATTTGAAAAGTAATAGATCTTTTTGATACCTGCATTCAGTCGATTCGAATTCGAATAATTAATTGGTTACAGTTCCGGTTTCGGTCCTAACCACATCTATTATAGTATATTTGTACTGTTTCTTTAATAAACTCTTGTACACACTTATTTTCTAAGAAAATACTTGTATTTGCATACATGTGGTTTAAAATTGCTGTGTTAACATTACTTGGCTAAAATTTGAAATTCCAAAAAAACTGTACGTTGAGCAGGTACAAATGGAAACAATTAGGAAACTCAAATACTTCATTTACATTTGCCCAAATAAGTCGTTTTGAGCAAAAAATTTCAAATGTGTCGAATTTTCCAAATGACATCGCTACATGATTTTTGAAGATTAGTAAAAATTATCAAAAAACATTAAATTTTTTTGTTTAGTTTTTCTATTTTTTTGATATTCTTAATTATTTTTATTTAATTTTACTTTTTTTCTTTTGATTATTTTTGAACTGTTTTTTTGATTGTTTTTAAATTTTTTTATTATTTTGGATTTTGTTTTTATTATTATTTTTTATGTTTTTATTTTGTCATATTTTTGTTTGTTTATTTTTTTTTATTATTCTTGACTTTTTTTATTTTAAATTTCTTGTTATTTGTAATTTTTTATCTTTTTGTAATTTTTTTTGTTGTATTCTCTTTTTAACATTCTTGATTTTTGTTTTTTTTTCTGATTATTCTTGATTTTTTTAATTCTTTTTTTTGATTATTTTTTAATGGTGAAGCTGGCACCGGTAGCAACACAGCCTTGATTATATATGTAAGTACATAAATTGTTTATAATCACATTGGCTTTTGCAACTTAATTTCAAAAGATTGCAGCTATGGTTAGCATTGTGTTTTAAAAGCGTCAATTTCGTTTATTTCCCCAACAAGAAACACTGACGTTGTTCAGCTGCAAAAATATTTATTTAGCGATTGAGGCAGGGTCTTAAACATTTCTGAAAACCTTTTACCCTTAGCTGCCTTGTTTGCTTCAAATATTTGGAAATATTCAGGGGGTTACTCTGTGTCCCGATGCTATGCGAATGATGTCAAATCACATACATTTTGTTTCAAATGTGAAAAAAATTTCTTTTTTCGACTTAAAAATTTCAATTCAAAAATTGATTTTCAAAACTAATTTCCTTTTATTACTTTTTCACTTTCATTTTAGGAATTTTGAGTTTTGCCGCACATCAAGAATTCCTTTACGCATTCACTATCACATTCCAAAGACGCGCTCAACACAATTGGTGTAATGAATTTGTCTCCCAACAACACAGTACGCGCAACAAAATATCATCACTACGCCAGCAATTAAATCGCTACACAACGCAACGCGCCAGTGATGAGAGAGAAGGATCACTCACCTAGAAAAATGCTACCCAGCCCTAAACAAGGCTCCGTTTATCCAATGTTAGGCCTAGTGCCCACATCAACATATGCATCACAAGTACCTTATGATTTGTCGGTGACGGCGACGCACGCCTCTACAGCGTCCGCTGACTCAACACCGCTATCACTCACAATATCCGCCTTAAGTCAAAGCCACAAAGAAGCAAAAACGCGTAAACGTTGCAGTAGCTATGATCAGCCGCTCGATTTACGATTAGCGCACAAAAAACACGATGGCTCGAGTACAAGTGGAGCATCGTCACCGCTGGAAGATGAGAATAGCAATCTCATATATAATTGTACTAACTACAACAACAACAACAACAACAACTATAACACAACCAAAAGTGATACATCGCCAAGTAGTCTCAGCAGTCACAGCGCGCATACGCCATCACAAGTTGGCGTCGCGCGCAACCTAAATTGTCGCATACAAAGCGAAACCTCGCCCACAAACAACCACAACAACAACAACAACAACAACAACTGTGAAAAGGAGCCTAACAATAATAGTCTAATAACATTTTGTACCGATGCGCTTGCCGCTAATCTAGACACGCTAAGCAGTAAACATAAACAACGCTTACGCGCACAAAAATCTGAATTGGGAGTAGCATGCCTGCGCATCACCGAGTCATTACAATTGAATGCTGCCGCCGCAGCTGCTGCTGCCGATCGTCTACCATTTGTCTCGTCCGCCTTACATCCGTCATTACTGGAAGCAATGGCGAAGGCTATACCGCTACCTTATCGCAATCCATTCGTGTTGCCACGCACACCTACAACGAGTTCCTTTTCCTTTCTACAAACGCAAATGCAACACAATTCATTGCAGCTGCAGCAAGCCACTGCCAACAATGATGCGCAACTTGAATTCCATTATGAGGGCAATATTAACAGCGGTGCAGGGCGTAATCACTTAAGTGACGCGCTAACGCAACAACACAAAACGTCAGCAAATACCAATAACAATAATGGTGGCGGCAATCAAAAGCACGCGCAGCAACACACGAATAATCAGCAACAACAATTAAATCATCATGCGCGCCAGCAGCAGCATCACGCGCCTTTAAATGCAGATGGCGTGATATTGCAGCACCACAACAACAAGAAAACGACGGCAGCGTCGCGCGCCGGCAGCTTGGCAACAAATGCGCCAAATGCGAACGCAGCAACGGCGCAGTATAAGAATAAAGATCGTTATACCTGCAAATTCTGTGGCAAAGTCTTTCCACGCTCCGCCAATCTAACTCGTCACCTACGCACGCACACCGGCGAACAGCCGTACAAGTGTAAATATTGTGAACGTTCCTTTAGCATATCCTCGAACTTGCAACGTCATGTGCGCAACATACACAACAAAGAGCGACCCTTCAAGTGTGAAATATGCGAACGTTGTTTTGGTCAACAAACGAATTTGGATCGCCATTTGAAGAAGCATGAAAGCGACGCTGTATCGTTGGGTTTGGGTATGAATGAACGCATACGCGGTCTACGACGTGGTGGCTATTGCGATAATCCTACTGAAGAGTCCTACTTTGAGGAGATACGTTCCTTTATGGGTAAAGTGACACAATTGCCACTATCGGCTGCTGCAGCGGCGGCGGCAGCGGCGGCTGGTTTAACAAAAGCACCACAAGCAGCGGGGTTGGGTAATGGCACAGAGAGCGCGCCAAAATCACCATCAGCACGCAGTACTACGTCGAGCAGCTCAGATCGTGATTCATTGTCGTCAGCCAGTGGCGGTGTTGGTGTTTTGCAAATTGTTCAAACCGAAATGAATGATGCATCAACAGACGAGGCGCATGAGCAATCGAAAGCTGAAAGTGTTGAAGCGCAGGCGTTGCATGAAATTAAAAATGAAAGTTATACCGAAGAGACAACAACAAAAATGTGTCTAGATGACGCCGAACCAGCCGCTACTGAGTCAAAACCAATAACAACAACACTGACAAAGGATAGCTCTACGCATAGCGCGCGGCAGTCCGATGACGCAAACGTATATTTTGCGCCATCAACCGATGTGTGTATTAAACGTGAGAGTAATAGCGACAGCCCCTTATGCGCTACCTGACCGCTCTGGCAGCACGTCCTACTGCGCCCACAATGTCTACGTCTTTAGCTTGTAATGTGCGTTTAATAAAACCTATGACAAATGAGATCCTTTTAAGATCAATGGGCCTCCAATATTAAAACTGTTCATGCAACGAGCAACTAACTGAGCTTTCACGAACTTAAAACACTCCTAAATTACTTTTTTTTTTTTTTAAAAGAAGCTCGACCCTGCTCCGATAAACGCCTTGCAGTCATACCGAAAGTAGTCCTATTGACAGCGTTCCTAGTTATCGATTGTCTTTCTGCTCAGGACAGAGGTGGATGTGTTGGTATACCTTTAGATCTTTCTTAAGCTCCACTCTGATTTCAAGTCATCAAGTTGAGGCCAAGTTTATCGACTGTAGGACCAAAGAAATCTTTCTTGAGTTTTTATTTTGTAGACGTCAGTTCTAAGCTCTCATAGAAGCAACCCTTGTCCTATTTGTTGGCTGGGGCGAAGGCAGTTTTTTATCGACTAGAACATGAATTAGCCGAGTAGGACACCTTCCACTAGCGCAGCCTAAAGCTCCAGGAAACAATCACTTAACGCTAAGTTAGCATTAAAGCCATGCAGAATAAAACGAGATTCAGTTGACTGCGCCTATAAATATGCATTCCCTTTTAGGTAAACCGAAACTAGTTTAGAAGCCCAACAGCATTGCCGTTGTATGTAACTTTGGAATAAATAAGTTTCTTACAATGTAGTAATAGAGGAATAGTTACAGAGAATCTAAAGAAACTTCGAAAACTAGATATTGCAAACTTTTAGGCGCATAGTAATGACAGTGAGAAACATTTCTGCCGCTAAAACGATTTGATGTCACAAGTCCTGCAAATGAACCGACTCTGTGTTTTACTTTAGTATGTAGTACACTGCATCACTGGAAAATAATTTTGCATACTTTTAGGCGCTGTATTTAATTGGAAAGCGTATAAATAGGGCATCGAACCACCAGTCGCAATACTTAAAAATGAGTATGGAAATACACCGTTGCTTAGTTGTCTGCTTAACTAAAAAATAAAAAACGTTGCATACTTTTAGGCGCTGTACTTAATTTGAAAAATTAAAAATTAAATATGCTAACATTAGCAACATTTTTTCATAATCGTTGCATGAACACTATAATTTCTAAACTATTTACATTATTGAGTCCTTTATTATTATTTAATATATTCTATAATCACCTAAGTCCTTTTTAACTATTTCAAACCAACCCAGTCTTCTACTATGTATTTCAATAAGTTCTTAGCAGTGATTTTGTTCATATAAATTTGTAATTAAATAAACTTTAACTTGAGCTACAGATGTACTCCTATTTGTATTATATAAGTATATATACATGTAAATATATATATACATATATATATGTACATATATCCAGCATGTACATATATATTCATGTAAAGAGATTCAAATTTACTCCTATTAATGTAAACAATTTCGTATATAACTAGCATATACAAAAACGCCTATTTTAGTTTATGTAATTACACGTTCATTTATATAACATATGTATGTATGTATGTAGAAGAAATAATTTTATTATTATCGAATATATATGTACATATGTATATATTCATTATCTAGCTCGTGCAAGCACTCAACCAACAACAACCTATTCTTATTCGTTAAGTTATTTAGTTATAGTAAACCTAAAGTTGTCAAATGATTATTAAAATATTTCTTTCATTTTTTTTTTTTTTTGTTTATTTTAAGTATTTACCTTCTTTTAGTTTGTTACACAGAAATTGATTAAATTGCCAGTGAATAAAGCAGTGTAGTTGAGAAATTAAATATTTGTTTCAGTTACGTTTTTGTTTTTTAATTTTGAAACATTATGAACCCACAGATAATAGATAAAACATTATATACCCATATGCAAAGATTTTAGTTTAAATGAAAAGTAACAGGGTCCCCTTATGAAAAAAAATTATGTTGGTTGGTGGTATGAAGGCATTTTTTTTGTTCGGCACAAGGTGATCGCCAACTTTTTTATTTCAATTTTCAACCGAACCGAAAACTTGCAGCAAAAACTGCTATTGCCATTTTGATTGGTTAATAGTTCAAATTTTTCAATTGTTCGGATTTACGCGTAGTTTTCACTGAGTGAAATTCTCACAGTAAAAACTTGCAACTCTCTCCCTCAATGAAATGTCAAAATGCGCTCTCTCGCTGCAAGTGTTTTGTATCACTGAACACAGCTTATCAGCTGAGTTGACACCGTCAAACGCGATAAATTAAATTTGAAACTTCGAAAAAGGAATTATGTTGTTGATGATGAAGTTTACTATCAACTGGCGGCAATTGTCAGCTGTTTGTGGTTATGTCACCAATAAACGATAACAATAGATGTGGTTAAGTATAAGGTATGGTTATGATTATGAATTTATTGACAAGAAGTTTTGTCTGCAGCTTAAATTTCAACTTAAAAGAGCAATTGTGGTAAACTCTAAAGAGCCAGTTACCATAACCTTTATGTCTACGGTTACGGTTAAAGTAATTGATTTAAAAAGGCAAATCCCCAAATTAATAAATGCATTAATAAATTGTGAATTAAAAATAAATTTTTATTCATTACAAAAATAAATACATATGTATGTCCGTAAGAAGCTAATAAATTACACGTGCCATCATGCATGACCTCTAGTCATCCTATAAATAGTGTGCGAAACCATATTATAGAATTTTTTCCTTTATAAGACTAAAAATTGTAACAGTTTTTTTTTTCTTCAAAATTTTCATCCCAAAAACTTTATAAAATAATTCTAATTTGTTATGTAGAAAAACAACAGAATCGAAACCGTTTATGCCGTCTCGGTCCCTGACGTGTTTGTGTCATTTTACTAGATAGGCCAATCTGGTAAGTTGTTTGAACATATTGATTCCTGGAAGATAAAAATTAACATGACAAATTTTTAAAAACTTAAAATACAAGAAATTATATAGACGGCAAAATATTGAAAAGGATCGTTTTTGAAGCAAATTTTGAAAAAAGGCGATCTTTCATTTAGCCGCCGATATAGACTGCTACTGTTTTGATAGCGCTCTACCCCCTCAGGGAATGAAAGAAGCACAGAATATAGTTATACCAACAACAACAAAGAGATTTGAGTTGCTAAAGCTAAACCCTAAAAGTTGAATTTGCAACCACAAGCCGGCGACACCGAGCAAGGTATCGAAAGCTCGCTCCTTATTACCTTCCCTCAGTTGAGACGCAACTAGTCTAGTCATGGGCGGTCTGCTAGTGAAAATAGCCTCATTTTCCTCTATGCAAGTTCGCGATATAGGATTTTTTTCATTTTTTTTGGAAACGGTTCCCAAGTTTAGGGCTTTCAGAGCTTGGTTTGCCAAATCATTAGGTATGGCGATCCTACAATTATGGAAGAATCAGCCTAGTTATACCTCATCAGTGTGGCATTGGGCCTATTAAGTATTCTATCGACAGATAGCGAAGCGACAAAACCCTAGAGAGGCCACTTGGAGCTAACAAGTTAGGCCACACATCCAGTTCTATCATCAAGAATCCGCGTTGGCCTCCTGAACCCCCATCGTCCGAAGCAAACACAATCCAAGAATAAAAAAAACCTCCACAATAATTTACAAAAACCGGATCGCGGGGCAGTCTACCTACAGGGGAACTTCTGACTTGAAAAACAGTTCGCGCATCCCTGCCAACCCTTCATCTCTTGGAATCCCTGATCACTAGTAACTAGTCATACACACGAACCTTTTGTCGACTGGTTGCTGCCTTGTCGGGATGGGTATACAACGCAATCTCGCACGTTTTCTACTCAGACGCTGCATTTGGTGTTGCTTCTCCATTTGTTTGCAATCTCTGCAAGATTAAGAAATTCAAATATAAAGACCACAAACTACAGCAGACTCGTACACCACCCACTTCTGTCGTGCCGCCACTTTACTCAGCATTGTCATCTCCGATAATTGGCTCAACATTGTCGAATTGTTTTGCAACAAATGATTTTGATTTATAATCATTTCACCAATTTCATTTAGCATAAATACGACCGCCTCCTTTTCGCGCTCAACATCTAGATGCTCCTGCTGTGGCTCCGTTTGCACCTGATTGCTACAACAATAATTTTCAGTTTGTGATGATGTCGTCTCGGCCTTGTTATCGCATGTTTGGGTACCGCGCGTTGCAATGCGTCGTTCGGTTTGTATGGCCTGACTCAAAGTATTCGGTTCGGTTTGTGTGCCTTGTTTACGCTGGAAACGTCGAATGGTCTGTTGTTGACGATGCACGGATAATACTTGCGATTCGGTCTCGGTGGTGCGACTACGCATTTGCGGTTTGGATGTTTGTGTAGCACAGTCGGCAAGTTGAGGATGAGTGGGCGACGCTGATGGTGGTGTTGGTATTTTACTATTTGTTGTTGTTATACTTTTAAGACTTTCATTTGCACCAAACGATGAGCAACTCTTGAGTTTCTGTAGAAATCTTTGTCGTCGTTGGACGCGCATTTGAAATGGAGCTTTGTTATAGATTTGACGAATGCGCATAACAGTTAAAAGTTTGCCATTAACCTCAAAAGTAACGACGTAACTGCAGTTACAATAACAAGAAGAAGAAGAAGAAAAGCGCAAAGTCAATTGTTATACTCGTACTTATGTAAGAAATGTATTGCCTTTATATGCCAACTGACCAGCTTTTTCCGATATGCATTCGCCTGTTGAAAAGCAATGGACGTTTACTCGAAATGGAATTCAATAAAAGTGCTTTTAGATCCATGCGGAAATGTGGATTTAGGATTCAAAGAGATTTATTGTTTGCAGCAAATTTCGAATATTCCAATAAATTTCATTTCAAAAAAGAGCAGCAAAAAAACAACAAATCTTTAAAAATCATTGCCAGGCCTCAAAGAATGTCAAAACTTATTTATTTACATACACTTTAAAGGCTTGGTGCGCAAAAATGTATTCGAAACTCCATTATTTGGATCTTATTATTTTAGGCACCTGCTTCTTATTACTCCTGGAAACCAGATGTCATTTCAGTATAACCGTACTCAATCCGAAAACATGATTGGACTAGCCGACTAAGTACATTTACAACATACATACATACATTGGGAATAGAATCACAAACAAATATTCCAGAACTCATTTTTGCACACGACCGCAAATGATTCAACTTACACCATATGATTAAATATGACATCACATGACACAATATCATCAGACATGAAGGCATGACATCGTATTAGTGAATAAAACATCATAGGATTTATTGCATCATGGTATTAAAACTCACATCGTATCTATGATTAAAGTTAACAACATATGATGTTCAGTCATACATCACATGGCATAATATCATGTTACGTGGTATCATATTAGTAAAAAAGCAACATATAATTACATAACATAAACATATAATTGTTTGCATCATATGAGTAAGCCCCACATCATATGATATTCAGTCACACAGCCATTGCATCATAGAGCCAAACATCACATCATTTGATTAAATATAGCATCACATTATATTCAGTCATACCTCGCATGGAATAATATCATGATACATGACAGCATCATATGTTAAATAGAACACCATATAATCCAAAAGAACATTTCAAATATTATAATATTTAACACAATTTGATCATTTAACACATCTTATGGAGTTAATAAAACAAAGAAACCAACAGATTTGAACGTATTTAAGGTTTTTATTTCTTTTAAGATATATCTCATATTTTCAACTCCTTCTAAGGTGATATTTATACATGACTCTTTACAAATAAAACTCTGATCAACATATTTTACAACATAGTACAATCTTAAATACGTATAAACAAAAAAACGTACATTATTGCTTTAATGGCGTTAGTCGAAAGTCATTGTTGAACGAACTTCAACATCTGTATAATAGATATAACAAACGCAATTGCTTGCTGACGCCATAAAGATATTGTTTTAAATTTAAAAAAACGTGCATAACGCACACTACGATGTATAAGGTACTTCGTCCAACCTTCTTTTTTGCTCAAATACAATTATTCAATGAAAAAGTTTATTGCTTAATTATCAAAGAAAAGCAAATAATTAGCGTATAGGGTTTAATGTTATTAGCAACTTAAGCTATTTTCGATATATCATATGTTATTACAATATGGAAGAATTAAATAAAAAATAAGTGTAAAAGTGACATTTGCAGAAATCGGAATTACGATGGTAAAAAATGCTCCTATATATTATGTATATACGAGTGTGCATGTATATTCTGTGAAACGAGGTCCATGCTAAAACGACAGCATGCTGGATGCAGTGAGAAATAATAGTGACGTACATTTAACATTAATCACTACCTCGTGTGCTTGTCGCTTTTGTTTCAAACTTTGTAAAAGACCATGATAATGTTTTTTATTGCTATTGCTGGTTTTGGTGTTGATGTTATTTATTGATATTTTCATTTTTTGTTTGTTCTTACTGTTGTAATAATTTATTTATCTATATATTTATTATAATTTAGTTTATTAATCTCCCGCCCTTAGCCAATTAGCCATTTAAACTTTCCTATATAAGTTGATGCCTAAACAAATACATATATGTAGGTATACATGCATATGTATGTGTATGTATTGTATTTGAAGTCATTACTTGATTTCCCCGAACCTTAATCATTAAACCGCCGATTTGCCGCTATTTTTCCCGCGTGGCCGCTGTTTTGGTGGTGCATTGTAGGACTTCTCGGAACCGGAACTTATATGGCCTGTAGACATAAGATAGGAAAAATGTATTAGATAAGAAGAAAAGGCAAATATGTGCGTGTACAACTAATTCGCAAATCCTACGGCATTACACACCTCTAAAGACATTTTCGATTCTTGAGATGTTGATTGAAGAAAATTCTTTTTGTATGCATATAAGTATTTAAACGATATAATAATTCATAAGATTATCAATACATGATATCGACAGCCACACTGCAAAACCCTGTATGTTCAAAACCAAAAAGTTTTCATTAGAGGGAAAAAACTGTAATAATTATAACGTATGTATATGAGCGACGGTTATTTCATTTCACCACTGTAAAGAAACGGGAAGTTGTAACCCGATTTTGACTGAATTTTAATGTGCGGAATATCACGATCTATGGGAAAGGCTCAGAACCTTATTTTTGGAAAAATAGTGACTTACGGGGTTTTGCAGTGTGGCTGTCGATATATACTTAATACATAAAATGCTTTAACAATGCCTAAAACCAATACGCAAAAATTAGTAAACATTTTCAAACTACGAAATAATACCAAAATAATTTCAAAACGCTTCTAAATCGAACATAGTCTTGGACTAGTTCAAATATGGTTAAGAGAAATGTTCCAAAAAACCGCAAATGATTCCGGAATTGTTACGCGTCGTTTTTAACATAAAAATATATATTAACCATCACAGTGATCACAAACTATGATCAAATAATAATATTTAGACTTTCCGAATATAAAGCAAGTTAATGCATTTTCTTATTAAACATCGTTAACTGCGCGAAGGTCTCATTAGACATCACATGACTACATATAATATTCTACAACAGTCTCACTTTTGTTAAATGCAGCCGTTGAATTCTTTTTGCCAGGATTACTATTTGTGGACGCATTCAGTGGTGATGAGGCACTTGGCGGTGGAGTATAGTCCCGATAGCTGCTGGTGCGTGAGCCGCGTGTAGCGCGACGTTCGTTATGTTTTCGTGGTGATGGTTCGAAATCCGTTTCGGTATCGTATGTTGAAATGAGATCACGTTCAGCTGTATAATTGTAACGACTATCTGTGGGTGATTGTGAACGATAGGCGCGTGGAGGCGGTGAGTATGAATTGTCACGACGCCAACTACCATTTAAATCGCTACCGCGACGTTGTTGCCGACGTCTTTGCCGAAGACGCTCCTCTTCCTCATCATCTTCCACATCATCTTCTTCATCGTCATCATCGTCCGCATAATCATCGTCATCATCATCTTCATCATCGTCGTAATCATCGTAATGGGTGCGATTTGGCGAATAACGATCTCTACGTAGTGGCGGTAAATGTCCACTACCCCCACTTCCGCCGCTACCAGCACCAGGTGGTGGTGACATTAGACGTCCCAATGGTGGTGGACGCATTTCACCTGGTGGCACAAATGGTGGTGGCATACCGATAAATGGTGGTGGTGGTCCAAGGAAGGGTGGTGGCAGGAATGGTGGTGGTGGTAAACGACCCAATAAAGGTGAACTTGGTGGTTCCATATGTATGGGAGAAGGCGCATTATTTAATTCACCACTGTTTAATTTGTCGACTGTAATAGAAAAAAAAGAATAATAATGAATGTAATTTGTAAATATATTCAACAAAAATTTAAGCCTTACAGTTGGGTTCGCCCGTAACGCTGGCCCCTACACCCGCCAACGATGTCAGCTTACGACGCAACGCGGTGGCTTCAGCTCGTGCTTCCTCATAACGACGTTCTGATTGTCGTGCCGCTAACCATGTTTCATGTGCACGATTTTCCAGTGTGCCAGTTTGTGCTTTATGTGCTGCTAGTTGAGCTTCAATTTCAGCACGTAGAGCATCATTTTGAGATCTACAAATTAATTATACGAAATTATTGTAATAACACTGTCAACTTTTTAGAAACAGAATAGTTCCCATTGAAATGGAAAACCTGCACCAACATAGTTGGCCTAACGAATATTTTTACATTCTTAGGCATACATGTTTAAGCAACTTTTGTAACAGAAAACTTTGCACCATGCAACTGCATTATTTTGGTGCTTGATACGTACTTTAGTGCCTGTATTTCATCTTGCATCATAGTGAGGCGATCAACAGTGCTCGTGGTTTCACCTTGCTGCTTCAACCACATAGCTTCTTTCAGACTTAATTCTCTGCAATGACCAAAACAAAAAAATTTTTAGGTTTTGCGTTTACGATTATTTCCAATATTACTTTTGTAGCTGGGTCTCTTTTTCTTTGAAGTAGTTGGACAACACTTCCAGTCGTGTCTGTGCCTCCAATTTATCTTTTTCCGAATGATGGAAATCCTGTTTCAATTTCTCGTTTTCACTACCCACAAGCTGTAACTGTTCCTCCGCCAATTTTTTAGCATCCTGAATGTAAAGTATTAGTAAATAATATGTAGTAAAATAAATTAAAAATTTAATGCTTTACAGATTCGGTATCCAAACGGTCTTTTAGTGTAGCATAACGTTTTTGCATGTCCAACAACTCGGCGCGCACATTTGCCACATCGATAACCTGATTTATATTGACGTGTGGATCTCTACGTACGGCGCGCAGACATTCTTCCAAAGCCTTGTAAATAATAGAGACATTTAAATTTCGAGTATAATTAGGCTTTTTAGAAACTATGGTTTTACCTCCACTTTTGCCAAACTTGTTTGATATTTAGTATGCTCCGCCTCCAGCTTAGTACTCAATTCTACTAATTCGCTTTGTAAGCGTTTAATCTCAAAGTTTTTACCCTCCAACGCTTTAGTAATGTCTTCCTCAAACTCACGCTTCACATCTTCTAGGCGAGTTTGCAAATTACTCTTCTCTACTTCGAGTTCATCGTTATCCTGTTGCAGCGATGCAATCTCACCGCTGAGACGCGCATTTTGTTCGGCTATCATAAGCTGTAATTCACTATTTTCCCTACTTTTGTCGGCCAAGTTCGTGTTTATTTCCAAAATTGTTCCTAAATTTGGAATAAAAAGCAGTTTACTGAAATAAATTCTTTACAGGTATGCGAAAAGGTTTCTTACGCTGCTGCTCATTTAGCTGCTTTTGTAATTCTTCAACACTGCTTATTATAGACTCATCGCCGCTTTGATTGTTCAACAATTCGGAAACAATTTTATTAAGTTCTAGACCAGCTTCGGCGGCATTTTCGAGTTCCTAAGAATACAGGCAGGGAAAGATTACCAAATATTCTGTTTAATAACAGAAAAAATATTCTTACTTTTTCTAAGTTTCCAACTTGATCTTGCAATTGTCGCTTTTCTTGTATTTCTTCGTCCAACTCCTTTTTCAGCGCTATCACCATATCGTTGGAGCCGAAGGAATTATCTTCAATACTAGACAATTTATTTCGCGTACCCATCAAATCTTCCTTTAGTATTGCATTTTCTTTATGTGTCGCGAGTAGACTACGTTCTAATGCATTCAACTTAGCTAATAATTCTCCTTCGCGGCTGCTATTACAGAAACAATAGTACACAAATAAAAAGAAGAGACACGAAACAGCGACTGTTGCCAAACAGGCCAATAGTTCACTCATTTCAAACATTTTATTGCCGGCTACGGTTAACAGCATGTCTATGGACATATTATTCAAATCCAACTGGCAGCCGGCTACGGAAGAGGAGCTTGCAGCATTATTAACGTCTCTGGCAACACGCGATGGGCAATCATTTGGTGTCAGTTTTTCACAATATTCTTCGTCTATGGTGAAAGAAAAAATGTTGAAAAGTAAAATCAATTTTCATGGCAATTTGGTGATAGGGTTAAAGTTTTGCTTGGAATACCATTGGAACCATCCTATTGCCAATTTGTATACCATGTTTCGTTATAAAGCATACAACTTACCATTAACGACTACTTTTCTACTGGCAGCAGCACTATCAGGAAATAATATGCGATTTAATTCCTCATCATGTCCAGACGAGTCATCTTTTTTAACATTCGACAAAAAACTATTTACAGTTCCAAGTATAGTGGCAAATAGGCCCTGTTCCTTTTCCTTGTCTTCCGCCTCCAATATATCTTCAGAAGGAGCTACGTTTGCTGCAGATTCTTCAACTTGTGGCGTTTGAATGGATTCTTCGGAACTCTCTTTTACCGTACCAACAACGCTTACATCTTCATTGTTTTTACTAACTGCATTAGCAACATCAGCTTCATCTTCTAATTGTTCCACTTGGTTTTCTTGCCTTTCTTGGCTTGTAAAATCGTTTGTAGTTTCGGAATATGGGGGCGACGTAGATTTATTCTCATTATGCCCTTCAGGATGATGTTCATGACTATGAACTGTGTGTAAAGATTCTTCACTATTGGCTTTTTTTATTTGCGTCGCCTCAGTCTTCTCCTCAGTCTCATGGATTGTTTGATTTTTTAATTCATTTTCTGAATATTGATGTTGATATTCTTGGTTATGATGTACTGGTGGTGCATGCTGGTGGTGGTGATATTGATAGTCGTGTCCTTGAAATAATGGTATAGTGGTAGGCACTTTTTGGTCACTTTGAGTATTCTGCTCATTGTTTTTTCGTTCGAACGTATTATCTACAGAATTCGGTTTTGATGATGAATGTATAGTGTTTTCAAGAAGATTGCTGCTATCCTGCGTTCCAGTCATCACAACCGCTTCGTCATGTAATTTGTTAGGAATCAGTATTTTCGGGCTATATTCACTATGAGATATCTCCTCGCTTGACACAGCTTTATTAGAATTCGATTTACTTATTACCACCGTTGACTCAGTTGAGCCTGAAGCCTGCGCTTCAGGGGACTGTGTTTGCGGCAATAACACCGTTGGTACTGTAGTTGTATCGAAGTCTTCTAAGCGTGGATCAACATGTTGCAGGTAACCAGATTCGGTAACTGACGGCTCTGTTGACGATTCAGCGGGGACTTCTATGTTTTTAGGTGTGGTTTCTGCGTATCCCAGCTGCACTGTAGGCATCGTTTTGTCTTGTTGATCTTCCATTTCATCATTAATTTTTGTGCTTTCCTTCGGATTCTCTTTTTCAAGCTCATCTTTTATCGTATTTGGTTCAGCAACTCTTTCAGTTTCGCCTTTTTTGTCCATGCTGGAAGGTTCTTTCTCAGTCGTCTCCACGTTCGAAGACGAATTGTTTTGGGTACTGTTTTTGGGCTCTTCAGTAAATGCACGTACTTCTGTATCATTTTTAGAATATTTTTCCGTGGTTACATCATTATTTGTATTAATTTTATTATCATTTGGTGCTGATAGAGTTTCTGTAGTAGTAGTGATATCTAAGCTCAAGGTGTCCGAACTTTTCACCGAGCTCGTTATTAAAGGGAGGGCTATTTCAATAGTGTCCTTTTCTACGTCAATGCTCTTTTTTATTTCTTTTTGATCTTCACCTTTTAGTTCAATGTCGTCGGAGTTGTCTTCATCTTCATCTTCATTTTCTTCTTCATCGTCATCTTCATTGTCATTTTCATCTTCAATATTGCTACTATCATCACGCGTTCCAAATGATTCAATTGTCAACACCTTTCGCGTGTGTGACTGCACAATACCTCCTTTAGGTATGTCAGCTTCTTTTATTTCTTTCA
This sequence comes from Sphenella marginata, assembly GCA_951509765.1. NCBI lineage: Eukaryota > Metazoa > Arthropoda > Insecta > Diptera > Tephritidae > Sphenella > Sphenella marginata. Next base: position 19,112,429 of record OX608080.1, on the reverse strand, counting down.
TTGTACCTGCTGCTTTCTTGTTTTCATTCTCATTTTCTGGCTCTGTAGATAAGGTGTTATGTGTGTTATCTACTTCTTGTTCTTCACGAAGCGAATTGCTTGGGTTTTCAATAACTTCATTTAGCAATGGAATTGGAGTACCATCTACTATATCAACCTTGGTTTGTGCAGGCGTAATGTTAGATTGCACTGTATCAATACTGTTGACATTTTCTTTAGAAACCGGAGCTGCATCTTCACCTAAAATCGGGGATTTTATAAACGGTGTCATTACCGCATCATCCTTCGAGACATCTACATTGGGTGATGGATGGAGAACTTCAACTTCCGCTAAAGGCAACGTTGCTGTTTCGGCAGGCTTTTTAACCATTTCTTCTTTAGTTTCATCCACATTCTCTGGGAATTTTAGTACTTTAATAGGGGTTAGTGATGGTGTAGTTATTTCCTTTTTTGCACCAGCTAGTACAACTGGTACTGTATAAATAAGGTCGCTAGCCTTTTTTAAAATTTTTTTTTCCATAATGAATTCTTTTGGTGCGTAACCTTCACGGCCATTTACCTCTATGCCCCATAGTTTGGGATTTTTTCCCGCACTCTTGGATTTCACTCGTATGTTCGAATTGATTTTAAAAGATACCATTCCTTCTTCACCAGCCGTAAAGCTGATTTTCCCCAATCCCGTTGATATGACAGCTATAAATAAAGCCGACTTTACATAAAGAAGCCTACATCCAATTAGAAATTATACTTACTTTGACATTTGGGGTCAGCACATAGTCGGAAGTCAGAAAGACCTTTCGCTAGGCAAGTAGAAGGCAGGAAAATACAGCAGACGCCCCATAACACGAGCACAAAGTTCAATGTAGTACATTTTTGATTGCCAAACATTTTGCATTGTTTATAGGGTTTCACACAGCCCTTCCGGAAATTAAAATATTCACTGCCTTCTGGATAATATAACTTTTTCTTTGGAAACCAATACGTTTCTAAAATTAAATGTGTATTATTATGAAAAATATGTGAATTTTCGCTTCGATCGTTCTTCGCCACATCATCTGTAATCGGTTTGTCAAATTTAAATCTGTCCTTTTTTCATATCTAAGTCACTCAGGATAGCCCAAAAAGTAATGTTTTCTATAGTTAAGAGAATAAAGACAATTTTCGGCATTATTGTATGACAGCGGGTTGACAAAGGAACGTTGCATTTGTCTGTTCGAATTCCGATGAACACTTGGCTGAGAAATAAGGTCGTCTCATTTTATCAAATGATGAATTTAGCAGTTTTCGGTGATTTGAAAATTAAATAAAATTGATAAGGGAAAGTTTTCGGTGACACAAAACATTTGCAGCTCATTTGGACATTGCATTGACGGAGAGTTCCAAATTTCTGCTGGGGAAATTTCAATCAGTAAAACTTGCAAGTGAAAACAGCTGATTACGGTAGGAAAGCAACAGCAAAAGTTAAGCAATAAAAAAAACACCTGCTTTGCTGCAGGTTTTTACTGATTCTTGCTAGATGGAAACTTTTTTCTTTTCGCCGAGTTTCACTTCATTGTTACTTTACTCAAACTTTTGAGAAGTTTAGTACCCGAACACTTTATTTAGCTACTGGCTTTCTTTTCGTTAATTACAGATATATAGTTATTTTGATCATTGCCAAAACTATAAAAACCTGAATGTTGTGGTTGTTTTTTTTGGATAAGCGATAATAATATCGCTACGACGCTTCCTTGTTATCAACCTAGTAGAAGCTTCTACTTGAAGACAACAGTTGTAACAGGTTTGCGAACACAAAATATCTCACAAATGAAAAATGCCATGTGAACATAGCATAATATTATTCCCAACTGGAATTTTTTTATCAGCAATAAATTTATTTGTGGCAAAAGTTCATCGGGCTTCATTCTGTCGTATTCCTCGAAACTGTTCAGTTTGTGCACCGCTGTTAAACGCATCGTCTATTTGTATCCTCAGAGGGGTGTTAAGTTAACATAATAACAGCAGTGAAAGTTATATTTGCTTGTTTTACTTTGTTTATTGAAAAAATATAATAAATTAAACCATTAAGCATGGCTAAAACCAGAGTATATGTTATCGGCGTTGGAATGACCAAGGTATGTATGTATATAAGATAATAAATCTAGAAGTATGTATGTTATTTGCATGTTTTAACAACAATGACCTTTGCACAGCGATAAAAAAACTAACAGTCCATCAGGCATTTATGTTAAAACAGTTGGGTATTTATTTCCAATAACAATAATTGAAACTAAGCTTGTTAATGGACATCGGGGGGTTGGTTGTGAGGTTATTTTTATACATATGTAGTTGGTGAGATTTCTATGATTCCATATTCCTTGTATAGACAAGAATGGAAGTTGGGACTTGTATTTGGAACCTATTCAACACAGGTTTCATAACTGCTATTATTTATTACTCTTTAGTTTGAGAAACCTGGCCGCCGTACTGACGTCTGTTACCCGGACTTTGCGAAGGAAGCAATAACGAAAGCTCTGCAGGATGCTAAAATACCTTTCACAGAGATACAACAAGCGACTGCGGGTTACGTCTATGGAGATTCAACTTGTGGTCAACGCGCTATATATGGTGTCGGTATGACGGGCATACCTATATTCAATGTGAACAATAATTGCTCCACCGGTTCCAGTGCACTTTATTTGGCTAAGCAAATAATTGAAGCTGGAAGTGCAGATTGTGTGTTGGCTGTAGGCTTCGAAAAAATGGAAAAAGGTTCACTGGGAGCTAAGGTAAACAATATATACATATGTATGTAAGTCAAAAGCATGTAAAATTTATTTTTTCGTTATTTTATTCATAGTTCTTTGATCGTGTTAATCCCATGGAACGCCATATAACTGAAATGGCTGAACTTACAGAAATTGGTAGCGGACCTATGGCAGCACAAATATTTGGTAATGCAGGCAAAGAGCACATGCGGAAGTATGGTACAAAGCCAGAACACTTTGGCAAGATAGCTTGGAAGAATCATAAGCATTCCGTAAATAATCCGTAAGTAATGTATGGCAATTTTAATAATAGCTTTAGGTAGTGTGCAGGTAGCAAAGCTGGCGTGCATACATATATAGATGGGGTCATTCCGCTATTATTCAATAAATTTGAAGCTAAAAAATCGCTTTACTTGTATTCCGATTAGTGTTTCTGTTTTTCTTCCAATCTTCTTCTATTCCCATTCCTTTATCGAGCTTTATATACTCTTTGTTTTAACTTACACGTTTATACAATATCGATATGCCAAATATTGCATTGCCCGTATAAATACTTGGGGAGAAATATAAATTTAGATGATGTCAATAGATGTAACGTCCATTTTCCAATGTTTAATATAATACCACGAAAATATCCGCACATATACTTTATGAACAATTAAACTTGTATACGTTAGCGCTTATCTCACTGATTTGTGATTTAGAACATGATTGCACTTTAATCTTGTCAATTTTCATAAATTAATCAGTCACTCACTTACACACATAGATACTCACAATTCCGCGATGAATATACACTCGAACAAATAATGCGTTCACCGCAGGTGGTTGAAGGTGTACTTACAAAATTGCAATGTTGCCCCACGTCCGACGGCTCGGGTGCTGCCATTCTTGCATCTGAACAATTTGTGCGCCGTCATGGTTTGGAAGCTCAAGCTGTGGAGATAGTTGGGATGGAAATGGCAACAGATCCCGCATCAACTTTTACCGATAAAAGTCTTATGAAAATTGCTGGTTACGATATGACACGTTTGGCAGCGGCACGACTCTTTGCAAAATCGAATTATAAACCACAAGATGTCAACGTTGTAGAGTTGCATGATTGCTTCTCGGCTAATGAATTAATTACTTACGAAGCTTTGGGTTTATGCGAGGAAGGCAAAGCTGGTGAATTTATAGATCGTGGCGATAACACATACGGTGGAAAATATGTAGTAAACCCCAGTGGTGGCTTAATTTCAAAAGGACATCCTTTAGGTGCTACCGGTTTGGCACAATGTGCTGAGCTCTGTTGGCAATTACGTGGTTTAGCTGAAAAACGTCAGGTGCCCAATTGTAAGCTCGCATTGCAGCATAATTTGGGTTTGGGCGGTGCTGTTGTCATTGCTCTGTATCGTTTGGGTTTCCCAGGAAACACTAAAGTTAGTCGCAATATTACCGCAGCCGCTAAAGTTGCAACAGGTCCGGAAGGATTCAAAGTAGCACCAATGCTAAAGTTGCTTGAAACTGCCATGCAAGAAGATCAAGACAAACTTATTGAAAAGGTACGCGCAATATATGGATTTAAAGTAACAAATGGTCCTAACGGCCAAACTGGCTACTGGGTTATTAACGCTAAAGTGGGAAAGGGCAAGATAGTATACAATGGCAGCGGTAAGTGTAAATATTTTTTTAAATATTGTCCATGTCATTATGTTAAATTTATTTTTGTGCAGATAAATGTGACGTCACATTCACAATTAACGATGAAGATGTTACAGATTTGATCACAGGAAAATTGCCACCACAAAAGGCTTTCTTCCAAGGCAAAATTAAAATTCAAGGCAACATGGGCATGGCAATGAAGCTTTTAGAACTACAGCAATCAGCGCAATCCCGCATCGAGACTCTGCGTGCAAAGTTGTAAAAACTGCAATATTTCTGCGTTAGTTGATCTTTTTAACGCTTCACGCTTTCTTTTGGCGTTTCGTTTATTATGGGGAAAGGGATTAAGTAATTTTTAAATTGTAAACGTTTGCGATGTATGAAATTTAATTATGTAGCTGTGTATATACGTAAGTATCTAAGATGGTGATGATTTGTGATGAACCAACTATTGTGTATTGAATAATTTTCATGTTTTACATCACTTTAGACTGTTTACAGCTATTTTATTATTACATGTATTACTTTTTTATATTGCACACACGTAACAAGATAGTGTGTGAAATAAATGTTAAAATTTGTTTTTTAATCAACTGTATTATTTAACTTTTATGATAAAGTAGGCGTGGTCTGAAAGCGAATTTGGTTATTTTCTGTCGAATTTCATTGAAATCTTCAACTTTTACTCAAGTTATCGTATCGATGGACAGACGGGCTAATAGTGGTGTCATAACGGAATCCTCTGTTCATTCTAAGAACTCTATATCTATGTCCATTATTTTATACCGTTACAAACCACCAATATATGGACACAATTCTAATACCCTATGTACTAGTACAGCTGAGTAAAAAAATGCATGTGCTCTGCCTGCTTCTACTTGTTTATGCTATGTTTGTTCGCTTATAACTGCATAACGAATACATGAAATTCAATATTTTGTATCGATGTGTTACTAGAGGTCTATCAAGAAATTAAAAAATTTTTAAACATATTTCAGTACCTCCCCCTCCTTACAATCAAGGTCCACATATGTAAATAACTTTAATTTGCGAAGAATGACAGATGGTATTTTTATATTAATAAAACTTTATTTGCTACTCTTTCTTTTAAATTTAATATAGTATAAGTATGCTTGTATATATAAGTAATATAATTATATAATATGTACTGTGTATGTATATGTGGTGTGTTTACGTAGGTATTTATTCGTATCTGTACAAGAGAAAGTGGGATGCTGCTTCAAAGTTACCGACATACATAGATACAGAATATATAAATTGTGTTTGTGTTTATTTGTCAATTGTTTAAATATGTATGTATGTATGTATGCGCGTATATTGCGAGCATTTTACATAATACCTATACTGAAAATATAAAAAATTTAATAAATACATATGTATGTATGCATGTTTGTATGGCTATAACCATCGCAGAGTATGAACTGCATTTTTGCTAAAACATTTTAACAACAATATAAGTAAGTGCTTAATAATATTATTGTGTTTCGTTAGCGCATTTTAAACAATTAACTGTATCTATAGCTTATATATGTACTATGCATGTGAGTGTATATGCCACTGCAGTAGTTTGTATTTTAAGAACCGCTCAACTTATCTTTTTATCTAGTTTAAACAAAATTTGATTAAAATAAGTAAGCAAGCCTTAGTTCGAGTGAAAACTCATTGAATGTCCCAAAAATATTATGACTCATAAGACCTATTCAGTTTGTTTTATATATCAGCAGATAATAAATAAAAATGTTCGCTGTTCCCAGGTTGATGCCTAATTCGGCAGCAGAGGGAGGTGGCAAAAAGCAGGTGAGGGATGTCTAAAACCGCCTTGATTTTTCGAATTACAATAATAACCTTAGACACCAGCTGATAAAAAAACTGCATTCATGCCCATATTTTATAAACATGATTACTGCTAATTAATTGAAAATCGAAGCAGTCAAAGCAAAAAAGCTAACGTAACCAAGATCATTTTCTCCGAAGTGGCTATCTTGGGCTGAGAACATTATGGAAGAAATAAAACTTCAATTAGGAAACGATGAAGGTGATATGGGAATGCGAACATAGTCCTATGTGGGCATCAATTTTCAATACAAAATTTAACCAAAGCGGAACTAGCTCTAGTGCAGAAATTGAAAGGGGGTTTTCGAAATATCAATATCATGGAATTTTGCAAGTTGTTAAGTAGTATAAGATGACCCCGGAGAGGATGAAAGAAGGATTTGCTTGCTATGTTCAAAAGGTACGAGTTTGTCGCACACAGTGGCATTAAATGAAGTTGAGAGTCACTGGGTTAGCAGTAAAGGTTATGCAAAAATATACAAAACAAAAACAGCCCTAAAATCTCTACCTAGGAGATAGCTCGAGATGAATATCAGATGTATTAGCATTCGATGCTGATGCACGCAATATAAAAAAAAAACGACATCCTTAGAGCCAAAGCTACTATTTTATGCTAATAATAATGTTAAATTAGATAAATAAAAATATTTACAAAATAAAAACAATTTTGTTTTGAAGATTTAAATAGAGTTTTTTGATATCACTGATCATTTACGGCAAAATATAGATTTACTAGCTGGTGTCTAGGTGGTTTTCTAAAAATGACACCTTAACTTCATGTGAGGTTGGTGGTGTACTGAAAAAATAAAATATTAATAAGGGAGCGGCAATTTCAGATACTTTTTGCGACTTAAAAGCCACCTAGCAACTTTAGAGAGGTTATTTGATGAATTTAAATTATCTGGATATACATATAATAAACGGGTGATAAAATTATGGAGGCATGAGGAAAAAGATCGAAAATTTAGAGAGACCATAGGGAGGGTGGAAACTTTTGAATAAAACAAAAAACTAAATGATTTGTATTGTAAAAATTAAAAACAGAAATAGATTGTAGCTTCTAAATTGTTGTTATTTACGAGTAATTGTTAACAAAAGCGAGGGGCTCCACCCGAACTTAGACTTCTTTACTCTTACTCTGTTAAAAACGTTGGCGAACGGAGTACTCCAAAACTTATCCTCATTCATATAAAAACGGTGGTCCGACTTATGTATATGGAAATGTCCGGTGATTGGATCACCTTATCTCTCTCTCGGAGTATCCTTACCTTGTCTTCTGAATAGTTTATAGAGAACCTACGTTGGAGTACTTATGAAAAATGCTGCCTAAAGATTACTCTATCGAGTATTCTGCAGTAAAGCGACAGAAGGAGTAGGTGATCTTTTGAGGACCACCTATTCCATAGAGTAATCCGATGGGAGTATTTTGAGAGTACTCTCATGTAGGTGGTCTATAGAGTATTCAAAAGCAAAGAAATGGACTACTCATAACTGGCTTAATCGCCACATAAATGGAACGGAGTATTTCGGTTTTTTACAGGGTATGTATAACTTTCTATTTAAATGTGAGTGTATGTGTAAAATTATTTTTATTTGTATTTTATATATGTAAAGCAGTACACAATCAAATTCCTTTTTTCTCGTAAATAAATTAAGGAAAACTTAGACGTTTACAGCTCACGACTAAATTACTCATAAATAAATATTAATATAGTGTATGTAAGTATGTTTAAAAGTTATAAAATAATTTAAAAAAAGAAGGTATTTACAAATAATTAGCAACTTGTAACAATAATCGTATTTGTGTAATTTTTGCAATTATTTTATACACAGTTTAGATTGCGCATAAAAACGGAAAAGCTGAAGTTTTAAACACATAGATATGAAAATATGAAATATACTTTTCGTAAACGACTATTTTTTAACACTTTGAAGGGCTATATGTTTGTATTTTTCTTCTATTATGCATTTCTTTACCAGGAACGCCTCACAAGCAATCTTTTGCTTACAAAGATTTTTGTATAAATGTATGTAAATACATAAGTGTATATAAAATTATGTTTTTTTTTATAAATTTCTGCTCAAAACTTCAGCATTTCAGTTATACATGCGGCATACTACATATACGTTTACACTCGTCACATCTCCTACCTAGTATTTCCTATTTAGCTCAGCTTACTACTCACTCAGCGCGCTGTTTTAGTTTATTGTGGATGAGTAGCTGTGTGTAGTTGGTGTTGACGTAGTTGTCGTTGTGGTATTAGTATTATCCATACTGGCCATAATGGTGCTGAGTAGATCCGCTGATGGCTTTGATGCTTGTGGTGCTTTAGTTATGGAACTGACCTTTATAATTTTATGCGGCTTACGTTCAACTTGTTGTTGCTCCGCTGTACCACTCGTTATCATACGAACGGTGGTAACACCGGTGTTATTGCTTTTTGTTTTAAGCGCTGATTTTTGTTGTGGTGAGATTGTTGTCATAGTTTTTGCCTGCGGCACAACTACTAAAGTTCTCGTCTTCTGATTGCCTCCGGCTATAAGTGGTGTTGCCAATAATACGGTTTTATTAGTTAGTGGTATTATTGGTGGTGGGGGTGGTAGCGATGCTGCTGCTATTTCTGGCGGCAGTGGTGGATATGTGATCATCGCATTTGTCGTTGTTGACGGGGCTAACAACGTCGTCGCTGCTGTTGCTGGTGTCGTTGAGCATATGTTTGCTGGTGCACTCACTTCTAAAACTTGCTCCTCGCAAACAACCACTTCTTCCTCATGATCCACCACTAGTTGGGGTGTTGTGGGTTCAATTGGAACAACAAGTACAGTTCCTGGTTGTGTGTCGAAGGCACAACTTTCCGGTACCCTGGCATTTAACATGGAATTGTTTGTTGCATCTGTTGGTAGTATTAAAGTTGGTGCTGGCAATGATTGAATTGCATGTGTGTGTGATTGTAAGGTTGAAGTTGTAACTGATTTGGTGTTGATTACCGTTGTATTAACAGTCGTGGTTAAGGAAGTCGTAGGCTCATCTGATATTATTTGTACTTGAATTTTGATTTCTGGTTCCTTTTGATTTAGGCTATTAACGTAGGCCTCACGATGTGTAAAGGGCGTTTGAGGCACAAGTGGCAAGGGTGTTGCAGGCACTGTCGGCTCCGGCAGTTTGGGTATTTTTTGGGGTGTTGTTATTTTTGTTGGTGTAGATGCGTTAGTTGTTGTTACTGCCGCTGCAATTGTTGATGTTTGTGGAGTCGTTGTATTAAGCAATTCAGTATTTGTCTTTCTTTGCACAATTTGGGCACTTTGTGGTGTGCATGTTTGTGTTTGAGATTGGGTAACCGCATTTAAAGGTGAGATTTTGTTTTGTGTATCATTTGGTATATGTATTAAATTACTATTGCTATTATTAGTACTAATTATTCGTTCCTGTTTGTTGTTAGACTCTGCATGTGTCGTCGCCGCATTATCTTTTGATTCCTTGCGCTTTTTTGTTGGTTTAACAGTTTCAATTGTGCCTGGAGTTGCACCTGTAGTATTTGCAGTAGCAATGCTGCAAGTATCAGTAGCCGAAACCGAAGTGTGTACCTCTTCTTTCTCGTTGCCGGTAGGTATTGATTTGTGCAATTTGTGTTCCAGCACCATTTTGCGCATCTCAATTCTAGCATCATCTCTGACCGCTTTTCGCTTTTTACCTGAAGAAGGTGCACCATTTTCAAAGCCATCCTTTGAATTGGAATCTTCTGTACCACTTTCACTAGAACGTCTTTCTTTGCCATCTATATCAATATGCTTTGTCTTCGACTCTGACTTCTTTGCCTTGCCATCATGTGTTCGTTTGCATGGCGTACGTTTGCCATGATGATCATCATGTGATACAGGATTCGGTAATAATGTTTGTTTCTCTTTGTAATGAGGTGGTTCTGCTAAAACAGGATTATTCTTCTCATTGATTACCTCTTGCCCTGGATAATACTGACGCAAGCGTAAGTGCCAAGCTGTGAATATAAATTACAAGAATAAGTTAGTTCCAATTGAAGTAAAAAGAGGTGTCTACTATTTACTTATTTCAAGTGAAAATTCGAAAGAAATATTTTAGTAATATGGCATGTCAAGTCAAGTTGAATATAGATTTGAGAGAGAATGAAACTTCTTTAGCACTTGAAAAGTGTCTATGATTCGGCAGTTACCGCAAGAATTCTAGTTCTTTGAGAAAGCCTCAACCTTAACCTAATAAAAAAGTTATCGACTGAGCTAGACTTTTAGAATTTTTATCATTTCATTCTTTTGATTCAGTCCTATTTAAAGATAGTGTTTAATTCTCTTATGAGAAAAATGAGATACTCTTATCAGCTGATTAATCGTAGATTCAGGTATTTTGGGAATTAGCATAGTGGGTGGTGTGCCTTCCTGATCAAGACACAATTTTAAGTTTTCCATGTTTTTCCTAACTCTGTCGCATGGGGCCACAAAACTTCCTAATGTGTTTGAGTCATGAGAAGCTCCTTAGCTTCTAGGTCTAGAACTTCCTACAACAAATTATTATTATTAAACTTTTTTTTTAATCTACTTACCAATACTGGTCACAGCCGTAACTGTTCGGAACTGATGTATAATATTTCTCGGCAAAAAGTATATATCATTATCACATAGTTTAATTCGAGAATAACGTATGCCCTCACGTCGTAATTGATTCAGTTTAGCATCCTCAATCCATTGCACACATTGTGATATGGGTGGTTCATGCAAATCAAGTTGCAAAGCCTCTACCAAATAATTGAAGTCCTGAGCAGCAAAGGCAACCACATCTTTAGTGATGCGATTTTGATTATATGGTTGGCCACAATGTACCGCCTTTAGTATCCCTGGGGAAGAGTAACAGTTTTTTTGTTAACTTTATTAGTTACTAATAAAATAAAATCTCTACACTCTTAACATACCAACAGCTGCAGTAGTGTTGCGCTCGTGACCATGCCCAACATGGTCAGCGTGTGCCTTTGTACGATCCTCAATCATTGTCTCGCGTGCTTCGGACAAACGTGGTAGATACTGCAGATTACGCAATTCATTAATGCGTGTGCTAAAATAGTAATATGATATGAAATTAGTATCTAGCTTATAACATGACTCAGTATTTCTTTTAAAATTCCAAATCATTCAAAAATATTACATACCGCTGCCGTTTAAGTGGTGTTTTACTATTTAGCTCGGCCGTAGGTACTAATTGCTCGCCTGCGCGTACCCACAATATTGGGCCGTCATTGGAAAGCCGAGGATCCGTTTGTAAAACCGAATACGAGCCCCAAGGCATGGTCTACAAAGGGATTTAAATACATTATAATTAATGCCGCTCATTACCAAAGTATTTATGTATATACCAATACCTTCTTTAAGAAAGGATTTGACTCTATTCGTCCCAACAAATCTGGGAAATATCCGCCTACTTCTTCATGCACTTTACCAACCAAGCTTATCTGATGTAAGGGGCCATAACGAAAGGTGCCTTGTGAATAATTTCGTACAACCTTCAAAAAGAAAACAAGATTTCTGTATGCTTTTTTGATCAAATCATCAAACTTTTAAAATACGTACCTGTTCGTTGTACTGTGCCATTGTGCAAGTTTCGATATCTGAATTTCGGCCAAGAACGCCAGCTTTCACGGTCAACGTTGAATAATTCTCAGCCATGTGGTCCAGCAAATCGGGCAAATAACGTGCTGCATCATGCACAATTCCCATAACATTTAATGCATATCCCTGCTCATCTTCTGAAAAGCAAACATCGAAAAATTCATCCACCAACTCTTCCATCTGTTCTGGTGATAGTTGATCCAATTCATCTTGATACAGATGAACCACGGATGCACCACCATTTGGATGTACTTCCAATTCAAATAACTTTCCATATTTCAAATGTTCCAAACCGTCTGGTGGGCGTTGTAGGCGTCGTCGTGGCGTACTAACCACAAAAGGTTCACTTGAATGAAATTGTGTTCCAACACTGGTACGACGTATTTTAGAGCGCTTATAACATTTAGAACAATCGCGACTACGTGAAGACGAGGATGCCGATTGCGAGGATGATGCCGTCGCTGATGTTGATGAAGTTGAATGTTTTGTATTAGATGATGACGAGGATGACGAATTTTTGCGATGATAACTGCTACTGGATGAGGAAGATTTGCGGGCACTCGAACTATTTGTGGTGTTATTAGTTGTCGTATGTGAGCTGCTGACGACATACAATTTCGAGGGGGCTGAAATTGGTTTTAGGCAATGTGTGTTCACATTATCATTTAACACTTCAACTTTCGGCGTTGAATTCAAAATTGGTGCGTTGCTAAAATTCAATTGGCGTGTGACATTATCACGCGTTTTTAAAGCTGGGGCATTCTCACTCACATTTTTTCCATTGCATTCTATTTTAACTTCCTTCTTATCTATCATATTTACATCGGCACTTGATGCAATGGAATTCAATGTATTCGAATTTTGCATACAAATGCCATTATTCAATTTCGTTACAAAGTTAACAGCAGAATCATTCAAAGTAATATCTTTTTCAATTTTAATTTCCTTCTCGTTTTCTATTTTGATTCGGTCTAAAGGTAATACAAGACTTTTGCTTTCCGATGTACTTCCTTTTTTGGTGATTGTTGTAAGACTTCCATTTTTGTTTGTTTCGGTTTCTTTCATATCTATTTTTATTATACTAGCTTTTTGTGGAGTGGTTTTTTCTGACACATTTTTCATATCTTTTGTTAGTACTTTCTGCATCGAATTTGTATGATCTTCACATACTAGAGCGCTTCCAGCTGGCTTGTGTGACTTTGTTGCACTACTATTGCTACCAACACTACTATCTGAACCACGCCGACTTTGCTCTGTTAAGGAACTTGCTGATGAGGACACAGAAAGTGGCTGCAAATACGCAATAATTATTTAAAGAATTGTATATAAGTAAATGCTGTCAAAGAAAAGATCATCAGCCTTAATAAAGTTAACAATACAGAACAGCAGATAGAGTTGTACGTAAAATAAAAAAACTTTAAACACTCAATTAAATACTTCCAGATGCTCAGATCAGAAGTCCTCTTTCGGTAGAAAGTTTAGAGACATTATATCCGATAGAACGTACTTACATGTATCTTAAAATAGTGAGCAAAAAGCGAACATAATAGTACCTTTTCTTTGCCTCGGTCACGTTTAGAAGATGAGCTGGACGATGTGCTGGATTTTCTATCGGACTTATTGCTGCCATCTTTCATTTTATCGCTATTACCAACGTTAGATGTTTGCGACCGTGAATGAGATCCATGTTCTCTATTGAAACGGTCTTTTGTTGAGTCACGGTCACGATCACGGTTGCGATCACGGTTACGATCTCTTTCTTTATCACGGACCTTATCTTTACTGCGATCACGCCCCTTGTCACGAGCACGATCCCGTTCCTTTTCTTGTTCTCTATCACGATCACGGCCACGATCACGATTTCTATCCTTATCTTTGTCCCGATCACGGTCACGTTCACGATCCTTCTCTTTCCTTTTCTTTTTATGAGTTTTATCTGCAAAACAAAAATAGTTCTTACATATGTAGGTACATATATTCAAAGATTCTATAGTGTTTGATAAGAATTAGGAATATACTGACCTTTATCATTACGACTTTTATTATCACCTTCAACGGCATTATCCAAATTTCCGGTGTTTTGTGAAGAAACTTGGGGTACATTTGTTAGTAGAGTTTTTTCACCTGTCTGTATTTCAGTGCCCTGCCCATTCAACTTTCCATTTTCATTCGTATTTATAGTACCAATATTTGGAGCATTTAGTTGGCCATTGACTGGTTGAGGCAACATTCCCATTTCTTTGTTTTGCTCCTCTATTTGTGGCACAACTGCTTCAGATCCTGCTTCATCGCTACCACTTAGCACGGCTAATTTATCCATGTTTGTAATTTATGCATTAAAGGAAACAATAGCCCCATCTACTACTCTTGTTCAATTTTGACACTGTTTCTTAGTTTTTTTATTCTTTTCTAAAAATAATAAACCCAAGCCACGACACCAAAGGCAACAACAAAAAAAATCGATGAATTTACCGCCACTGCTTGTCCTCCGTCACTGCTCCGCCCCCTGCCCAAGCTTATCCGGCGCGCTGCACTGCGTAGTTTTTCGTAGCCAATATTGAGAGCACTGACTTGAGCGTTAGCACGATTTCATAGTAAAAGTCTTCACTATTTGTTTCGACTTTGAAATATCGTATACAAAACAATTGCAGTTCTTTGTATACACTCGCGCAATAAAAGTTAACAGATACTCCTTGCTATTATGAAACCTTGGGGCATTTTCTCGCCGATAATAGTTGTAGTTTTAAGTTTTTCACTCCGAGAATTTTTCAATGCACTTGCGGCTGATTTGCCCCTTTGCTGCCCTACGTTAGCGTTGCTATAACTTCTGCTACGAACTCTGCTGCCGCATTGAATTGTTTTCGTTTTTGTGCGGCTGCTGATTCAGTGCACACAATTTCACAATTTAACGTGCTGGGGTGAACCACTTATACACTTCTTTATCACAAAACTATTCTACACACTTTTAACCAAAAGAATTTAGTATTTTCATAATTTTTTCACATTTTTTAAATAATTTTCCATGCGTTTTTCTCGCACAGCAACACAATTTCTTGACCACGAATTTACGAAGCGAAATAATATGTTCGGGTCTCGTATGTGGTACTAACAGGAATGTATTTTCAACGAACCGATTACCTGTGATAAATTTGGAGAATTTGGTGAGTTTGTAAACAAAGTCAGCCCAACAAACATAAAGAAGACAACATGCATGATGCAATAAACAGGTGACCGCATGGTGACATACACCCGTGCGTGCATAATTTGTGTAACGTATTTTGTTGTTGTATTTTGTGTGCGTACTGTCAAAATTACACTGAAATTTTATGTGAAGAACACCTTTCCGCATTGGCGGCCTGCGGCCGCGCTTCAAAAAATAACCCTGGGCTACGCCATTCCAACTCCGGGTGGTTGCCCTGAACGGTGGCAACATTCCACCGTTCCCACACTTTTCTCACAGTGTAATTTGTGGTTACAACAACCACATGAAAATGACAGAAAATTCTGGACTTTGATTGCAAATATCTCGCAACTACTAAAAATATTTGTTTTCCGTTTTCGGATTCTTGTTACAGAGGTCAAATCGCGTCTTTTGATATATCTCTCGATATTTTTGGAGGTGTATTAGCAGTAACGTACGGTCGTAAAGAATTACCAAATTAAATAGCTTCAGCCCATTTATTTGTTATTCTATTTAATAGAGTCTTGTCTAACATTATACTACAGTCTTTTATCTTCATTTCACCCTGTATATGGTTTCAATGAAAGTTATATACATTGCTGGAAATGTGGCAGCACAGTAGTGGTGAATAAGAAATGTAGTGCAGTGGATGCACAGGCATTCGCGGAAATTTATTTACAATATTTTACTAAAAAATTTGAACGAACAAATCTTGAGATTAGTATATTTAATATAATAACTTCCTAAAGTATAATTTGAAATAAAATTATCGTTTAGCAAATTAATAGAAACAACGCCTTACAATTTTTCACTTAATGAGTTCACCAATTGTATGTCTTCTGCCCTCACAACGCCACCACCATCGTCAACAAACCCAGAAACGGTCATCGTTTTAGCAGCAGAAGCAACAGAAACAACATTTTTGCCATTTATAAATATCCAATGTCTTGAGTCGTAGTCGGTCGTGCCGCGGATACAACAAATCAAAACCAATAACAAAATTAACATCCAAACATAACACCGCGTTTTGTGTGTATTTTTGTGAGTATTTTAAAGAGCTTCATTGCAGTGTAGTGCTAATTATTATTTAAATTTAATAAAAAAAACACGACGAGTTGACTCCAATGCTTTTCTTAGTAGTGTGTGGCTGGTCGTTGTCTCGATACGGTCTTCGGTAAGAGCATGTTCGGTTGGGAAGACGTCGGGCTCGTGCTTAACGTATTTGGTAGACTTGTTCCAAGCCAATTAATATCCTTATGTGCCGATAAAAATCTTCTGAACGTGTAGATTGCACAGAAATTATGTTTATTACAGAATAATAAGCCGGTTGTATCGATTATGATGTAAGTGATTCACGGAAAAACAAAGTATACATGTTAACAAACACAATATATGTACATACATACATAGTTGCCATTAAATTGAGCCAACTCTTGACTAGGAAGTATACCTCAGCTGTTGTTTGCTATCTGCTGCTTTATAGATATTATTAGCACTTGCTAGCTTATACGCAAAACTTTGCAAGAAGAGCCGCATAGAGAAAAGTTACTTGATATCAGGTAAGATTTATGTATATCTCGAAACTGCTACATTTTCCAGAATTTTCCTATGACGCTATAACGAAACTTAAGCTTATTTTCCTTGTTGGATTTTATTTAGACAAAATTCGGCCTTTTACCATCAAACATTCATTACATACATATGTAGTTCAAGTCATATATAGAGACAGTAACTTGAGAATTGCATTGACTACTTTCTTAGATAGCACAATATCCCCATTCCCAGTGTTTGGGTGCCAATTTTCAAAAATTCCAAACAGATACAAAATCTCTGACTAGCTCACGGCATGCTCTTTTCGCTCGAATGGTATGTAGCCAATTGTAAGTGGCCGTAATTATTATTATTTTTGTATTGGTTGTTTGAACGGCATGTCTGGTTAGGTAAGAGTTAAGCCTATTACAGTATCCAGACAACTGGACTAGAGTGGCTTTTGTCTCCCCGTTTCTATTATTATTATTGTCGTCCTGCCTAGTCGGCTCATGCATACCTTGCAGAGTTGTATTGATGCTACATGTCCTTTGTCAAATGAATCTGGACGGCCCGATGTCAGCACCTTGCCAGTACCAGCCAGACTAATGTCGTGGCTTTGCCTTGTACGTTGTCACCAGCGTTTATTTGGCTTCTGTACTTTGGTAGCAACCGACGATGAATAAGCAGCAAAACTAATCATATTTTAAAACGTCACACCTAAGATTTTCGTTAAGGGATTGTCAATGTATAGTTATTTGGATAAAACGGTGAGATTAGGTGTTGTTTGATGTAATCATAGTGTAACCCTGTCTAACACGTTCTTCAACCCCTGACGATGATCAGCTAGTCCTAATTCTCTGCTCCTTCCTCTATCTCTCAATCGTTTTATTCACATTCTTCTCCCTAACTTTTCCTGTTATTTTGTCTAAATATCTCCATATTAACTAGGGCTTTGAGCTACAGATCTTCAGCAGCAAGTACAATGCCCATCAGAATAACAATGAACGACTGTCCATTTGCACCTCAGCTACGAAGTTTATAAACTTTTCGGGTAGTTTCGTCCATTACTGCCATATATAACCAAGTCCACAACTCTAAATGATGAGTGGATGCTACATAGTGGGTTTGTGTAACTAATAAACTTTGCAGTCTAGACTCTAGAGTATCGAGTACACAACATTGTTTGATGTGAAGCGGGAGCATATTTGACTTAACTGTCAAGAATTTAATAGAACCGAATCCGAAATAGAAACATGTACTTCGCAAAACCTAAACCGGAAAGTTGATTACACTCGGTTTTATGTGTTCGTATGTTTAAAATCATCTCTTCTTTTATCTTATTTCTTACTTTTCAAGTAAATTAACACATTTTACCCATTGGTCAGTATTTAAAATATAAATATATATGTAAATACTTATTTGTGTTTGTATGTATTACATATGTACATATGTATGTATGTATGTATATTTATCATGTAAACACGTTTTCGACCTTGTAAGCCTCTTTTATTTATGAAACCTTATACTCAGGCCATTCATTTAACGGCGTTGGTTGTTTTTTTTTTTTCATTTAATTGTTTGGTAAAACAATAATATGCAGTCATCGACTAACTATCGTAGAGAACGGTTGTGCTTTCAATAGATCTCTTTGTTTATCCATTTTCACGGTGCAGTTATACACCAACAACTCTATTCATTGATATACATATTGTTTTCGTTTTCGCGTTGACAAGTGTACCACGTGCCTGATTAAAATTACTACTTAACTTTTAATACCATGGCCGGTAGAGGCTATATTCCTGGGGACAATAAGTTCGCTACCTTAGCTTCAAGTACCAAACGTAAAAAAAAACCTCCATTAATTCCTGAAAAGTACCCTAGGCTACCCGAACCTAGTATTGCCATACCTAACCCTAAATTTGTTGTTGTTGCGGCTGCCAACGAGAAAAAATCTCTATCAGAATATTCATGTTTCGCTGTTCAGAGATCCTTGAGCGTTATAAGCAAAGGTATCGAACAGATTTCCGAACTCAGAGATGGCAACCTGCTCCTTCTAGTTAAGGACAAGGACTCGGCAGAAAAATTCATATCCTCCACTCAACTCCCTGGCATATGCGAGATTAAGTGCAGATATCACGACAATCTTAACTTTGTTAAAGGGACAATTTTCGCCCCGTTCTTAAAATCTATCCCTGACGACGAAATCGTAAAAGAACTAGCATCAGAGGGGGTAGTAAACGTGTACAAGTTTACTAAAGAAATTGAAAAGAAAAGAGTTCCAAGCGGTGTCATCTTACTGACCTTTGATTCTTTCAAACTTCCGGAAACTATCAATATTTCATGGTACAAGGTGAAGGTTAGGGAGTACTTCCCCAATCCTATGCGATGCAAATCGTGTCAACTTTTAGGCCACACTACTAAACACTGCAACAACACACCAGTATGTCAAACCTGCAGTTTACCTCCCCACGCTGATACGGAATGTACTCGTATCAATTGCGCCAATTGTAATCAAAACCATGCTTCTAATTTTAACAAATGCCCGAAATTTTTGCAACATAAGGAGATCCTCAAAATAAAAACGCAACGGAAATGTACGTTGAAACAGGCAAAAGAACTTTACTCTGCCCAATTCCCCGCCGCTTCGAGTCCTTTCTCCTTTGCTGGTATTCTGTCCAGCAATCAAAATATTAACACCCCGCCAGCAACCAATTTAAATTCAACCAAAAACTCAACAGCTAACAAACAAGAACAAACTTCAACAAGTAATTTTACATCAAAAACCTCAAATCTTAGCTCTCAACTGCCTAGCAGTCCTATTGTAGAGTCTCAATCACCAACTTCTTTAAGCATAACTGAAAATATAAACATTAAAAATCAAACCGAAATGAACACAAGTAACACTTCAGTTACTGAATCCAATATTCAAACAAAAACCACATCAAGTATCACTAAACCCATTAACTCCCTATCAATTTCAGCGACTCTGTCGCCATTCTCTCGCTTAACCCAAGAACTCTTAAGCAATAATCGCTACTTCACCCCGTCAACTCAAGCGAATTCGGATACGGATTCCTCAGTTGAGCGATCAGAAGACGTAGCAATGAATACTCCGTTACCTCATGATGGCTTTTAGCATCCTTCAGTGGAATATCCACGGACTATTCAATAACATCAACGAGCTTAAACTATTAATAAAAGATCTATCTCCCTCCATTGTTTCCTTGCAGGAGACACACATTCCTGTCAACAAATCTGCATCTATTTCGAATTCTTATCATAGCTACTTTCACAACCTCCCTCACAATACCACAGCAAAACAAGGCCTATGCGTGATGGTAAAAAAAGGCGTATCCCACAAACTGTTAAGTATCCAATCTCCAATCTCAGTCATTGCCTTGGAAGTTAATATCGGTTTCAAGTTTACTGTAGTATCTATCTACATTCCCCCGCAACAGCCTTTCGACCTCAGAACCCTCACTGACATAACCTCCGGTATAACGACTGATATTCTAATCGTAGGTGACATCAACGCATGGAGCCCGCTTTGGGGTTCCACCTCGGCCAACCCAAGAGGAAAGATATTTGAAGATCTCATTCTGCTAAACAATTATATTGTCCTAAACGACTTGTCCCCAACCCATTTTACAACGCATCAAACCTTTACACATGTCGATGTGACCTTCTGCTCGCCAGGTTTCGCCCCAAAACTGTCGAGTTCAACTTCCTCGCAGCTTCACGGAAGCGACCACTTCTACATACTGACAAAGGTATCAACTGCTTCATCTAACCCAGGCACACCTAAACCAAAATTTATCGTCGAGAAAGCGGATTGGCCTATCTTTCAACAGTTGGCCAACGACTACTTATTAAAATATCCACAATCTCTCAATGTCAATAAAGAGTCCAGCAATCTAACAAAACTTATTCGTGAGGCAGCTCACGGCTCCATACCCCAAACCCAACAAAAACTCTGTAAAACCGTTGTACCATATTGGTCCAAATCCCTCGCAACACTTAGGGAGAAAAAGCAAGCCTTGTGGCACAACTATAAAAAACATCGGTCTACCCCTAACCTATTGGAATACAAAAAAGCAAATGCATATTTCAAAAAAAAGATTAAAGAAGCAAAGCGTCTAAGTCTGGAATCTCTAACGAGCTCAATTACCCCAAACTGTCACCCCAGAAAAATCTGGTCGAATATTAGGATGCTTTCAGGGACATATAACCCTCCATCAGTCAAAGTATTAGATACAACTAACGGTCCTCTATATTCTGCGGTAGACATTGCAAATCACTTTGGCTCATCGTGGTCTAATTATTCTGCTGATAGCAACTTCCATCAGGACTTCGTATTCAGTAAAAATCAAATTTTAACTGAAGAATACAATCCCAGTTCAGTCTCACCGACTGCCCAAAAAATCGAATCACCAGTTACCCTCTTCGAGCTCGAAATAACCCTTAATTCAATGAGGGGTAAGACTCCAGGGCGGGACCGTATCTCGTACCCCTTACTAAAAAACCTACCTGAAAAAGTCAAAACCAGGGTAGTTGAATTGTATAACATTATATTAGCTCAAGGAAGCCTACCACATACGTGGAAAAATGCATTAATTATCCCAATTTCAAAAGCCAACCAATGCACCACTTCTATAGCTGGTTATAGACCAATATCCCTTTTGCCATGCCTAAGCAAAACGTTAGAAAAAATTGTAGCCAATCGCATCGTGTGGTTCGCTACCTCCAATAATCTGTTAGACTCACATCAAGTGGCATTTAAGGAAGGCCAAGGAACATTAGACGCTTTGCTAATATTTGAAAATTTTGCCTCTTCAGCACTGGCCACAAAGAATCACACCTCCGTCCTCAGTATAGACTTTGAGAAAGCATATGATAGAATCGGACCTCACGTCATCCTTCGACAACTGTCCAGTTGGAAAATAGGAAAAAGAATATACAATTTTGTTAAAGATTTTTTGAGCAACCGATGCTATACAGTCAAAGTCAACAACAAGTACTCAAACACCTACAAATTATTTAATGGCATCCCACAGGGATCGCCATTATCAGTAGTTCTCTTTATTATAGCTTTTGACGAAATAAATAAAATAATATTAATGTACAAAAGAATCAACCATGTCATATATGCCGACGACTTACTGCTTTTCACTAAATGTAAAGATTTATCGGTGGTTCAAGGGGACTTTAGTCAAATTTTAGCGGATATAACAAGCTGGGCCCAAAACTCGGGAGCCAAAATATCGTACAGTAAATGCAAATACTTTCACATATGCAACAAAAAACTTTGCCCACCTATGAATCTATCTTTTAATAATGTCAACATTACTAACTGCAATTCACTAAAAATATTAGGCATTATATTTGATCAGAAGCTGACGTATAAAGATCACTGCGCTTATCTCAAAAGAACGCTTGCAAAGAGATTGGATATAATCAAGTATTTGTCTTCGAAACATTGCCTCGTTCATCCAACAACTCTAGTAAATGCTACCAAAGCCCTCTTATTGTCCAAAATTGACTACGGACTCTCCATATACGGACACTGTGCAAAAAACAACATCAAAATTATACTACCGGCATATCACTCTGCAGCTAAGAGATGCATACGTGCGTTCCCGACGTCTCCTACCGTAGCTAGCCTAACTGAAACTGGCCTCCCGTCGATTAAGGAAAGAACAACTCTTATCACGATAAAACTGATCCCAAAGCTTCTACAGTGTAAAAATACTTTGCTAAAAACCGCAGTCAACTCAATAATCCGTAGAAAAACTAAATTATCACGACCATCAGCTATCGCCAGAAGCATAACTGCAGCTAAAGATCTGGAGGTTCCTACCAAAATTGAAAGTTCCGACTTCAAGCGCCCCGTACCCTGGTTCCAGTCACATAACCAGTTAATTCTCGACATGCACTCAAGCAAAAAAAACACAACAACGCCTGTAGCCTACAGACAAAACTTTCAACAGATCCACGCAAATCTCAAACATCACGGATGGTCATTCCTGTATACGGACGGAACTAAGACAACAACAACAGCGTTTGCGGTAGTAGACTCCAATAACGCAACGATATCAGTCGGGCACATTCCAAATTTCTGTTCCGTCTTCACTGCTGAAGCCTACGCGGTCCTGCAAGCAGTACAATTCGCTCTCCGCGCTGAGCAAAAATATGTAATATGCACAGACAGTTTGTCCACCATCAATTCAATATCGAGCATACCCAACAGTAATGGTATAAGCTCAAGTATCCGCAATGTTTTGGCACTAGGCAATAATACAATAAAAATCATGTGGATCCCAAGCCACGTCGGAATACCAGGTAACGAATCTGCCGACGAAAGAGCTAAACTAGCAGCCAACCAACCACTGATTACAATACCTATCATGCTAAAAGATGACATCAACAGGCTTGCGAAATCGCACGTTTATAAAGAGAAGCGGGATGAATGGAGTAGCCTTCAGACACACTACTCAACAATCAACACAGAAGCTCAGAAACCAAGGTTCCCAAGAGAAGCAAATTGCAAGGACATCAAATACTTCTGCCGTCTAAGAATTGGCCATTCAATAGCAACACATGGTCACTTACTCAAGGGCTTGGATACTCCACAGTGTAACTTCTGTAACGCTGCTGCAGTTTCTGTTACCCACCTACTAGACAGCTGTCAACATTTTGCGACAATAAGAAGCAACATCTTTGGTAGCAACACCCCGTCGGAGGCTTTAAAAAGCTTTGACATAGAATCCATTAAAAACATCAACAATTTCCTTTCGGTGTCGGAGCTTAAAAAGTTAATCTAGAGTTAATTAGTTCTAAGCTCATATGTAACTATTTTATTCCACAAAAAACCTCACATTACATACTCGAATCTAAAATCAATGTAATACAACTAACATCACTAACCAGCGAGCTGAAGGTGGCAACACTAGTGCTCCAACCCAGTGTAAAGTAGTGAGTCGTTACTACTTTTCCAATATATAATAATAATAATAATAATAATAACAATAATATGCGGTATCATCATCATAACTACCATTATGTTTGCTTGTGTTTGTGTTTGTCCGGCAATTATTAGGGAAACTTGAGATCGGTTTTTAAGTAACTAGCCTGTGGGCTGAGTGCTACTACAATAATAATAAAGAAAGAGAGCTTATAATTCGAAATAGAACAGTCACGCGGCCATACCGGTTGTAAGAGCCACTAAGGGCAGCAGCAAAAGCAGCTGTTGCCATTTTGATTGTTTAAAAGTTTAAGTTTTTAAGTTTTTGATGTTGCTAATCAGAAACTAAAAGCATGCAAAGTTTTGATGAATTGAATAGGGAGAGCAAGAGGATGAGAGTAGATACAGGAGAATATTCACTCAAGAGAAGTCTTCTATTGTGACAAAAACATTCCAACAATGAAATATATAATTGATAAAGACAACACAAAAATGTATTAATCACCTGCAGTACTATAGCACATTTGAAAACTATTTTAGAAGCATTTGTGACAAGCATCAATTTCATAATACAAATATCTGACAACAGACACTGCTATTCCCCATTAAAGTTTAAAAAATGGTCATTTAATTCTTCATTCCGCTAATTAACTACAAAAGTGATAAGGTCGCTGGTTCCATAATCGACGAAGATCAGTACATTTGTCAACAGTGACGCGCTTCGTTTATGCCGTTATAATCTACCGTTATTCGAATTATATTCCGTGTGCTTTGGAGTGCATATAGGAACAACCATAGGAACAGCCATATTTATACTATGGGAACAAAGCTAATTGTTTTTCGAAAATAATAATTAAAATTTACATTCCTTAATTGCTTGCTTAATGGGGTGTTATGCAAATAATTTCCATAGAAATCTGACACTACACGCCGTTAACTTTGCCACTCAGTACCAATATTTTTTACTTGATGGTTTGAAAACATTACATTCACGGAACGAATTTCCGAACCATAGAATCAATGAGGAAGAAATAAACAGTGAGTGTCGAATAATTATGTCGGAATTTCCTAGCTCCACCAAGAATGAACATTTTTCTCTAAGAACTACGATGTGTGCATACTAATGGTACAAAAATGGGCTGGTAGACAACATACCGATGGCTACAAGTAAGAAAGAAAGGTTTAAGTTGTTATCACCGAAGCTGGGACTTGAGATCTATTTTCGTGTTCTCGATCATTTTAGCGTATACCAAGCGGAATTTAAAATTGCTTTTCTCAACCTTAATAATATGATGAAGAATATCACCCCTATTGCGAGTGTCGAACACGAATACATAATCGAATACTAAGCGGTTAGCGGTCATCGTGCAATTGCGAGTGTCGACCCGATCGATAAACAAGCGACTGTGAATGCTAAATCGATCATCTTTCTACCGCATTTTCGCGGTCGTTGGCGTGCCGATTGATTTGAAAAGTGCTAATAAAATTAATAAAAAGTAAATTATTGACAAAAAATTTAAAATACGTTAAAAACGTGCAGTTTTTGTTCGATCAAATTACACAATACCAAAATAAAACACGATCGACTCAGTCGAAAAATTTATATTTCATTACAAATCGACACTCGCAATAGGGGTGTATATGTTCGAAAGGACGAAACGGTTCAGCTTTTGACATGTCAATGGCTCTAAGGGGAAGAAATATGGTTACTTTCCGTCAATTGTTTCTCAAATATCTTAAGACGGTATCAAAACCCAATTCAAGAATATAGTTAAATAATGTTTGACTCCACGAAGTTGATTTAGGAGCTTACATAGCATCACAATGGGCCCACTTCTGGCCCAACGAAAGGAGAAGGACAATTTATAGCGCATATATGTATGTAAACCAATTTTTTTATGAGGTGTTGATGGAACATTCGCAAACGACACAAAGTAATTCGTGTTGTTCTCATTGGTCTAACCTCTTTGCTCTTAACATTTGGCGTTCAGCAAATTTGTATGTATGTGTTACGTTTATATTGTTGAAATAAATGCTTAAAATCAAGTTTGAGGGTCAATCACTTTTGTGAGTCATTATATATAATCTATGTATGTACATATGTATCTAATTTAAGAATTCTGCTACTAAAGAGAGCCAACATAGATACATTTCCATAGGAAGCAATAGAGCTGTGACTAGTCCCTAAGCAATTACATATAATGAATTTTGTTTTTAGTCGTCCAAATAATCGAGGCTGGAGCTGCTACCTGAAATGGGAGACACCGAACCAGGACGGTTATTGCATAGAATCCATCATGTGCTAGGATGGTCGATAAAAGCTTGAAACAGTTTACAGTGTAGTACAGCTAAGTTTGTGGAGTGTTTTAAAAAGAACAGCAGAAGAGTTATTAGTCGCATGATTCACCGCAACTAAACACAGGTGCATCTCGTACTAACCACATTTGTGGCAGGGATAAATAATGCAATTACTCATGCTATGTAAATAAACGACAACAACAACAACAAGTGATGAGTACTCCTTTGCATCATCAGTACAATGACGTTTCAAAGTTCTACCAGTGCGCAACATTTTGTTTTTTTACAAAGTTTGTTCACACGTATAAAATAATCTTATCTTAGCTCTTCGGTCTTTTGTTGATTTAGCCATCTACATATGTACATATTTACATCAAACTTGGGGAAATTTCAAGACAATGTTAAGCTTTCATTGTTGGTAATGAAAAATGTAATTTCCAAAAAGGCTGTATATGTACATACATATGTGGTCGATTGGACAAAGATATTCTCCCATTGCTTTTCAAACCCTAAACTCTGAAACAACAAATCATACATACATAATTCCTGGCTGGTAAACTTGCAAATCCTTCGTTGGCAGGATTCCAGCTCTATGGACCAAAAAAACTAATAAAGTCGTCAATATCAGAAGGTACTATCGATGAGCAGACTGTACCGTAGAAAAATTGTTTGATTGCTGTCAGGCCACTTTGTATCGAATAAACACAAGCGGAAAGATACGGCTGCACATTTCATTTTGCAATAGTTGTGATTTATATTTATATTCATTATTGTTATACAGTGTTTCTTGTTGATAATGTATTGACAAAGCCTAATCAAAGACGTATTTGTTAACTCACGTAAAACAAGCATCTACTTTGTTTACTGCTTCAATAAATTTAATTACAATGAACAGTAGATAACTCGTATATCTATGTAGAACGGTTATTAGAATGAGCTTCCAATCAAAAAGCGGACGTCATATAATTGATATTGTTTGTTGTTTCTCAATTGCAGTTATGCACACAGTACCCTATAGGTGATTTAATTTTTATAAATGAATTGTGAACAAATAATTATCAATCATCACCATTTATTGGCACTAAATCCCTACCTTTCGAAGAAGAGGAGGTCCACTTCCGACGACGAAAATATATTTTGTACTTTAGAAGTATTCGAGAGATAAGTTTCCCCGAACGATTTATGGTCCTGCTAGTAATACCAACGGCCTGTGAGCATGAAGTTTAACAATGAGCTGCACGAGGCCCCAGTAAAATATAATCTAGGCAATTTATACTTAACCTAGGCCTTGGCTTTATTTTTCCCACAATAAACAACTCTGCCCAGGGCCTGCTAGAGCTCTTGTGTGGAAAGTACATTTCTCCAATTTTATTGTCAATTTATATGGTATACTTCGTAAAAAGGCAGCCTAGTTTCTCCCAAATCACGTCTTTACTGGAAAATATTGCAGGGAACTGTAAGGGCCCTGTATGGTTTCTCCACTATTAAATGTGCGAGCAATATACCGTGAAACCTGTAAAGGCCCGTCCTAGTTTTTCTTATCCTCAGAATAGTTTCCAATGGACTGACGCAACTGGGTAAGGAATAATGTGGTTGTGTGAAGTATGCCCACGGATAATAGGCAATCTCTCCAGCCGACAACTCAGTTTTTCATAACCGTTGACATAAAACTACTTGATCAAGTCACTGATTTAAGTATTTAAATCAATTAAATTTTGTAAATGTGATTTACTCGTCTGGGTGATGTTTGGAGCATGGTACTGTCAACTTAATAGTGAAAAAGTTTAAAACTAATACAGGTCATAACTCCATAACCATATAAAATAGAAATATGAGCGAAATGACAAAACCGACCACGCCCACTTAGGCATACATGACACTTATTCAACTTTCGACAGCGCTACGACTCTGTAGCTGTCTGTATTCAAGTTTATTGAAAAGTGTTAAATTACCTGCTGAATTGCCAATTCGACAATTTAGAGCGCCAGTTATGAGTAATTTTTTTTGTAGGTCTGTTGATGGCGCTAGCCAGGGTTCGAATTTGCACGCACGCACACGGCACACACACGCGTGCAAAAAAATGCTCACAAAACTTATTGCTCATGCACAAGAGCTGTGCTTCAAAAAAAAAATACTAAGCACACCACACGTGTGTGCAGTTTGAAATAAAGCACTTGCACGCGTATGTGTTTTGTATTGAAAATATAAAAGCACATACTCATGCGTGTGTTTTTTATTTTATTTGCTCTCAAATTTTTCTATAGATTTTTTATATGGCAGAAAAAAATGTGTGTGTTTTGTTTTTGAAATAGACAAGTGCGTGTTGAAGTGAAAGTTTTTTCTACACACAGCACAAGAGTTCGTGCATAAATATTTTATTTAAAAGCACACACGTGAGCAATCTTTTATCACCACGCTGTGAAAACACACAGGAAAGTATAATGAAAAGCTACAATCCAAAATAAAGTTCTAAAAGGAAAATAGTGTGAAATTTTTTGGTGTAAAATTGGTGTCTAAAATTTT
The DNA here is from genome assembly GCA_951509765.1 of Sphenella marginata. Classification (NCBI taxonomy): domain Eukaryota; kingdom Metazoa; phylum Arthropoda; class Insecta; order Diptera; family Tephritidae; genus Sphenella; species Sphenella marginata. The sequence continues at coordinate 19,084,063 of OX608080.1, read as the reverse complement.
TAGATTTTACGTAAATCAGAGAAATGGAAATGGTCTTACTAAGCTTAACAATCAATTTAAATCTTAAATACTCGTTTTAACCCGTTCAATACTGACAGGACACATTCCAATGAGTACTTCTAAAAGCCAAATATTTCTAAAAATCTAACAGTATTTGCGCCATTTGCAATTATCAAGGTCAAATTGATAAAACATGATTGTAAAATAAACATCTCATATCTGTCATAATCAAACGGTTGCTTTCGAGATAATCGCAGATATGCCAAAAAAGAAAATATAATGGAATTAAGTGGCAACTCTACCTAGATGTAATACGACGTAAAGTACATTGACAACAAAATTAAAAGTACCCACGCAAAAATGTTAGAAGTATGGCATAAAACTCCTGGGTAGTATCTCGCGAGATACCTTTTTTTATATGAATGTATGAATATCGGGAATTGCGTAGAAGGAAACATGCAAATTTTTTGTTTAATATTTTATTAAAACAACACGGTAGTTGTAAGTTCAGTGGTTTTTAAGCTGGCGAAGAGTGTTATTAAAATAAAAATATCTCAAAACAAAAATGTGGCTGATGAATTTAAAATTTTCTTGGTTTATAAAATATAGCACATTCTAGTAAGTAGACTTATAAAATTGTCTATAGATCTATCGTGACATAAAAGAGCTAGCAAATACAGTGCGAAAGATTTAATAAACAAGAAAAAAAAAAACCCAAAAACAGAAAGTGGGTGACTGATGGCAACTCGTTTCACATCGCAAGACGCCAAACTTCTTATTTTCTTCCGAGTACTTGCGGTTGTTGTAAAAGCCACTGTCGAAGGTTTGGTGAGTGCCAAGGATGTGGACAGTAGATTCTCTGAATGAATTTGGCCGCCGTGAGTAACTTTTCATTATATCCCGACTGCTGGAACGATTTTTATAGCCGTTTGTTTGGTTGCTGTGTTTTCCGACATGCATGCTACAAAACCAAAATTGACAAGGGACGACGGAAATTCGTTCCAATATAATTTTTATGGCCCCTTGAACCTTCATGTCTTATTTATATTCTTCTTAATTTAACCAAAATAGACGCCAGGGACTATTTGAAAGAATGATATTTTAGCTCTGGTAATTGCGTAAATTTTTGAACCACTTGTGTAATATCTTGCGTATGCTTACTTTCCTTTTTAGCTAATAAAAAAATTATTTTTTATTTCAAATAAAAGTAAATATTATACTGGTAAATGTGTGCATAGGTGCGAGACGTATTTGCACATGAATTAATTATTTGAAGCTCAAATCAAGAAAAAAGTTGTTTTTAAACTACTCGAATGTGATAGACCTATTGTGTAGAGTATCTTTTTCCACTGGTGGATCCAGGATTTTGGAAAGCGGGAGTTCAATTTGTTTTAATGAAATTTCCAGGGCATCTTTTATCCTCAGTCCATGAAAAATATGACTTTTTGGATTCCGAAGGCAGGGGGAAGGGTTGTGGACTCCAAAACTCCCCGTGGATCCGTCCCTGGTTCTGCATATTATATCTGTTCATCTCATAATTTTAACTATTGCTCGTATTTAATTTTTAACCCTATTTTAAATTAAACAAAGGTTTAAATTAAAGAGCGTTTTAGGCAACGGCTGATTACGGGACCATAAAACTTAACGTAACTAAATTGTTTAACCACTTTTTGTGCTCATGATATTACTCATATTATCTTATTGTTTATTATCATTCTAATGCTTATTTACATAATATATGTATGTATGTATGTAATTTGCTATTATTGTTTTTTTGATATTCACATTTGTAGGAAATTGACAAGACAACAGCGAGATAAGTTGAAGTTGAAGATAGTCACACGGTTTTGAAAAGCTCTAAATATTTAAGGACACATTTAGCTGGAATATAACAAAGTAAAATTTACTTATGAGCTCTGCATACGAATAAGAAATAAAAACATTGAACCAGTTCAACATAAAAAACAACAACACAGCATTAAACAAAGACTAACAAAACTCAGCAAAACAGAAAAAAAAAACCAAAAGAAGCATATGACTTAAAGCTTATACATTAAATACTATTTGTTGATAAAGACCAAAATCGAAGCAAATCAAAAATTCAATACTCAGCAATGTTTGTGAAAATGCAATACACCCACACACATCCGGACCAGAGATTACACAATTTAATTTGTACCATAATCAGAAATTCCTTAAAAAACCTTTGAATGGCTATAGAGATCGTCAAAAATATTAAAACGCCAACAACAACAACACGTGCTTGTAAGGCAATTAAGATTAATTCGACGATATCAAAACAATTGTTAAAAAGCACTATCAAACGTTTCAATACAACAACATCACTAAAAGCAATGGCAGCTTTGGGCAATATTCATAATATTCGTGTTGTGCGTTTCTTGCTTGTAGTTAGCATAGCAACATTAACAATATTCATTTATGCTACATATTCTTCAAATGGACCGCTAACACCACCGCCACAGCCTCATGCCCTATTAAGAGCTTATCCCGATGGTGGTGCACCAGTGTCACAACAAAATCGAAGTGGTACTGATGCATCATTGACCGCATTTAGTAATCATATTGATGTTAAAGGTTTGGAAATTAATAACAACAAAAACTTAGATGGTGCGTCACAAGGTGATAGTGACTCGAACTTTTTAAAATTGAATCGAAAAGCTGCTGTTGCATCTGAAACTAGTGTGGGTAGTGGTATTGGTGTGTCTGCTTTTGTCGCGAAATCACCCTCAGCCAATCTAGTAGCTAAGAAACAGCATCAGCATCGCGAACCAACAATCGATGTGGATGCTGTTAACGAAGAAACGGGCGATGAGGATGATATCGAGCGATTTGGCAATGATTTGTTGGAGGATGGTGAAGTGCAAAATATTGATAATGCTTTGGGTAAGTTGAAGAAAAAATAATTGATGTATTTTTTTCGATGTAGTAGTACGGTTAGTCGGGTTAGTGTTATTAAATGTCCCAAAAAGAAATGGCGACTAAAAACGATTAGAATAGATATATTTCGACTTGTTGTAGGCGATCCCGATCTTAACAATGTTTTCTAAACCATATTACGGTTTACATGCATACATATGTATGTATATCAGTGGCTGATCCATGATTTTGGGAAGGGGAGGGTCCAACATTTTTTTAATAAAATTTTGAGAACATCTTTTACACCCAGTCCCAGAAAAGTATAACTTTATGGGTTCCGAAGGGGGGTTTGATCCGCCCCTGACATATGTACATATACCCAACCGACTTCTTTCAGTAAGAGCAGTTTGTGGAAGAAACGCCATGCCCCTCACAAATAATTATGGATGCGATTTGCCACGCCCCTTTTCCCTATAACCCCCATTTGTTTTTTTGTGACTATGGTATTGATATCGCATTTCTCCACACCAACTTTCAGTTCAGAGATGTTCAGCTTAAAAAGTTAAGTTTGTGTGCGAGGTGCCACGACCCTTTTTCGATAACTCCCACCTTTTTCGTGTCACTATGGTATTGATATCGTATATGTCCATACCAATTTTCAGACCCCCACTTTGAACCCTTTTGAAGATATTACTTGTAAAATTAATTTTGTAAGAGTTTTACCGCTCGGTGGACTGAGCGATTAGTTGCGGTATGCAGAAGTCACTAATATGCTTTATTTTCAATTTCAGTAGTCGGTAGCATAAACAACTCAAACACTTCAAGTGCTCAACAAAATAATGGGGGAACACCGCAAGAACAATCGAAATCACAATCACAAGCGCAGCTGGATCAGCAAAAGAAAGCAAATGAGAAATCGTTGGACAATGCCAATAATCCAGACAAAATACTTGATACAGATGTGATGATACCAACAACAAATCTACAAAAATTTATCGAAAATGCTGACAAAATATTAAGGAACATCACAACAACGAATGATAATTGTAAGTAGTACTTATAAATACAAATTTTGAAACTAAATGCTAATCACTTTTTGTTTTCTTATTTCATTTAACAGCTAGCAAGCTATTGTCACGTACAAATGTCGCTAAGCACGGAAAGGATAATAAAGAACAATTATCTGAAGAAAAGAGTAACGGTGATGGCAATGCTGCCAAGGATGGAGATACAAATAATGATGTTGCATTGCCACCATCTGTAGTAATGACTATAAAACGTCCTGGTAGTAATGTACAATCACAAGAGCAATCACCACAAAAACCACCACAACATCCAACTGAAAGTCAAAATGTAGTCAAACTGAAAACGCCCATCATAAACCATGTCACACCAAATAATCAAACTGATCATACAAAAGGTATACCAACGAAAGAATTCTATGAAACTGGACATTTAAATGAGGAAATTAACTTTGCTAAGATTTGTCCCAATAATGGCGAAGAATTGAAGTTACTCATACTCATCTCATCAGCGCCTACACATGGTGAGGCACGTCTTGCCATACGTCAAACTTGGGCACATTATGGTACACGTCGTGATGTATCCATTGGATTTGTCTTGGGACGTACGGAAAATCAAAGCATATACAAAGAACTGAGTATTGAAAATTTTATATATGGTGATATGATACGTGGCAATTTTATTGATTCATATTCAAATTTAACATTGAAAACGATATCCACATTGGAGTGGGTTGATGCACATTGTCGTCAAGCTAATTTCATACTGAAAACCGATGATGATATGTTCATAAATGTTCCAAAGTTATTACAATTCATTGATGGTCATGCCAAACAGAAACGTGTTATATATGGACGTTTAGCAAAACAATGGAAGCCAATTAGAAATAAGAAATCAAAATATTATGTATCGACGGAACAATTTAGTCAACCAATATTTCCAGCATTCACCACCGGTCCAGCATATTTACTAACAAGCGATTGCATACATTCGCTGTATGAACGTGCACTGCAGCAGGTGGGTAATGTATTTAAGACGTATTATGTAGTTTGTATTAGACAATTTCACAAGTGCTACTTTATGACTGAGTAGGCAACTGAGATGTAAAACTATCTCTCGGCGAACATAGATCATTCTCTTAAAGTTTTTTTTATCATACAATGAAATTTTGATGCCTTTTTACATTTGTTGGATCGATTGTAGAATTAAGGTTTTTCCTAGTAAAATGAACTAATAACTCATATGTATAATATTTCATGTCTTTCTCGTTTTAGGTTTACCTAAAGCTGGAGGATGTGTTCACAACGGGTATTGTGGCGCAACAGCTTGGTATTAAGCGTGTACATGCCAACGAGTTCCTTAATAGACGTATTGCATTCAATCCATGCAATATACGAAAATTAATCAGTGTGCATATGATTAAATCAAATGAACAATTTGACCTTTGGAAAAAATTACTGGATAAGAGTACCAAGTGTAAATAGTATTTTAGATTTTAGAAGAAGATTTAAGTCGTGTAAACATTATTTAACTGTATCTAGATGTAACAATAATAGTATAAAAGTTCGAAATTTAGTATAAGATATGAATCTAGTACATTATATAATGGTATAGAAAAGAGCATTGAACACTTTTTAATTAAATTTAATATTTGTGTATAATGCAGTAATGCATCGATATAATATGTTTGTATATGCAAGTATGTATACACAATTTAATGTGACATAAAATATATAGATAAACAAAAATATATACATATATAAATTCAGCCAACTTAAATGATTTTACCTTGTTGAATTCTCTGTTTTTACAGAACTGCCGTAACACGGTGCTCCAAAAAAAAACAAAGTGAATTTACTTTTAAAGCGACCTAGTAGAGATTGTTCATCTAGTCGAATTATACACGAAACACCGTTTCGAAAATTCCTAACACCCCCTTTTCAGTTTTTTCCGGTTAAAAATTCATTAAAAAACATTTTCAGTCGATTTCGAAATTCTCAAAGGTTTTGGATAGAGAAATGATCTCCCTTTCGAAATATATATAGTGTTCTGTTCATTTGAAAAGAGAATGACAAATTTTTCATATACATATACGTGGCCTAGCCAGTGAAGCCGAAGTGTTTTAATCCGCTGAACTAAGTCGACATCTGCGTAAAGCTCGTACAACTCGTCATTAAATCTTCTTCTCTCCGTCGCCAAAGTGTAGAGGTCTACAAATCTCTTGAAGAACTTTTCTTCGTTGGATTTCTAGGCTGACATTATTGTTGTTAATGCTAGATCCCAGGTATACGAAGTCCTTTTCTATCTTGAATATTTTGCTGCCAGTAGAAGGGTGGGTGCCAAAGCGCGAATGACTCTTTGCTTGATGACAGCATGTACTTCGATTTGCCCTTGTTCACTTCCACACCCACTATTGAAAATGTCTTTAAAATCAACAAAGAGGTAATGCGTGTTATTGTTTTTTAACCGGGATATTGCTATTCGCACACCATTTTACACCCACGTAAATTAAATAAAAGAAAATCCATTTCATTTAGTTTTTTATACAAAATCCTTTATTTTTTTAATTCAACTGTCCTTTTTGCATCGTTGTTAGAAATTCGGGTGGTATGCCATACCATTCCTTCACCACCGCTAACCAGGGGTCGTTTTTCCCTTTAGGAATATATCATTTCTAAATTGGTTTTTTAAGTGAGCCTACAGATTTTTTATTGGATTTAAATCTGGGCCTCCCCAAACCGTGATCGACCCACCTCCATGCCGTTGGTTAAATATATGAAGAATGTTATTCGAAAGCTGTCAAATCTCATTTTTTTTTTTCAAATATGAAAGAAACTTAATTTGCATTGCAAATTCTTCCTGCAACCTTGCATGACCTACAGGACTCGCACCTTGGACTTTCGACAAAATCTTAGGTGTGGTATGTTTGGCATCCGCATGGAAAAGTGCATCTGTATTCACGGATCCGAGGTTCCTATTCAACCAGTTGATAATGGTAACTTTCCTTGAGATTTTGTAGCTACTAATTCCAACAGGGGTTACACAGTTTCTGTTTCACTAAAAAATTAGGACTGGTATTCTTCTATATGAATCAGCCGAAATCACCAAGGTGGATAAGGGTATAGGCAAACATTTTTTGGGTGTGTGAACAAATGAAACAATGTTTAAAATGTATATATATTATTCTTACAACAAACATTTCACATTTCATCTAAATTTTTTATTATGCTTCTTTATGTTTTAATAGTAATAATAAACTTCGCTTGCGCGTAATAGTTTAAATAGAAATCCATCATACAGTTGAATCTTACAGTTATTTATGTACTTCCATCGTCAACTAACCAATAATAATATATTTTTCATTAATTTCCTGTTTTTGAGTCTTCCTATTTTTTTTTTTTCAATTTGCTTTTGTTACATTGGTTCTCAAATGTTTGTTAGATATTTCGCTGCTTGATAGCGCATTTAAATTGTATTGTTATTATTATTATTAAACAATGGCTAAAAATATGAATCCCTAAGAAAGATTTACTACATCTACATTACTACGTTTTTGTTGTTGTTGGTTGGTATTGTTGTTATAGCTGCTGCTGTTGTTTGAATTACTGCTCAAGCTATTGTTGTCACCATTATTGGACATTGTCCTCGCTGTCATCATCATCAACGACAATACAGGCGATGATGGCAGCGTCATAACATTGCTGCTACCACTTAATTCATTCTTGTACTTATTATTATCACTCACACCATCATTGCCATCAACGCTGCTGACACCAGTGCGTCCATCATATGCTTCAAATTTCGGCAAACTCTTTTTACTTTGTGACGATGCCATTGTGTTGCATGACGCATACTTTGGATCCTTTTTTCTTGCACCACCACCAGCACAACCACCGCCGCAACAAACAAGTTCAGGCGCCGCAACTCTAGTACCACTACACAGCATTGATTTACCAGTCTCATCTAATATTATATTTAACTTATCTGTACACAACTTTCTAGTTTCTTTACCAATAGTATCAGTTGTGTTTGACCTTTGGAACAGTTCCGTTTCACGCATGTGCGCTGTTTCCTCGCTACCCACAGGATTCAAGCGTGTACTATTCGTATTACCATCACCATTTTGGTTGTCTGTTGTAAGTAGTTCATGCAACGTTGTACCATCTTGTTGTTTGGACACTTTATAAATGGCCGGGCAAGATTTGGAACTCTTGACATCATTTGCATTTGACGGCGTGTCTTTAAACTCACGTAATTCCGTTAATTCAATATTACTATCAGCAACAATGTCATCAACGCTAGTATCACCATCACCACCACTACCATGCCTCCAACAGTTGGTGCTGCCTGAGTTGTTGCGGTGTTGTGCACCATAGTTGCGCGCTGCTCTACGATGTTCACAACAATCTCGATGATGATGTTGTCTATGAATATGCTTTTTCTTTTTTTCGTTAGATTTCATTTTCATTGCTACCAAAGTATCGGCATGCGCCAATGTGGCGTCATAACAATTATCTTCAATGCTACCCGCACCCACTGGATGCTTATCGCTTATTTTCAATTGACTTAGAGTGACCTCAGCCTTCGATAGTGAATTATTTAAGCCATCGCCACTGCCACAACCACCATCCACACAATTGTTAAACATCATCGGTGCGTTGAATAGGAATTCTCTTGTGATTTTTGTATCATTGAAATTAAGTTTCTTATGGTCCATATTCTCATTTATATAATTGATGTGTATTGGTGAGGTTTGCAATTGAAGTTGAGAGCGTCTTAGCTCATCTTCCGGTGGTGTATAATACACTGATGCTTTGCTAGCGGAGCTAAGTGCCATAATAGCTAATTTACTCTTTAGACTCTTCATCTTGGCCGCACTGGGATTGTACTGATCGCCCAATTGGGTTTTGAAATATATTTCAATATCTACATAATACAAAAAAAATTGTCTTAAATTAGAAACCAAATATCACGACATGAATTGGATATTAGGACAAGGTATAAACAAACTTTTGAGCTAACCTTCAGCTATATCCTCCTCACAACGACCACGACAATTCTCAAAATAGAAGCTTGGAAGATTTTCCAGCACTTTATTTAGGGTTTGTTGTTGATATTTATAGCCCTCGCGCAAACGTAATACCTGATGTGCGCTAAATTTTCGAATTTTGTTACGCTGGAAGACGTAATTTTCGCGAACCCAATTCAGTTGGCCAGTCGAATAATCACGAACCTTTTTCACCTAGAAAGAAAAATTATTTTTTTACATGGAATTCATATAAATGGTATTGAAGGCGGTGCCATAACATAATCCCAAGTAATAAAATGAGGGTTTCACACTGCAGGATGAGTGTCATAGTTCCCAAATTTTTTTACATGGGATTATGAGACTGCAGAAAGTGTGTCGTAAACCCAATCGGAAGTTTTGAGCTTAAAAAACTGAATATGATTCTGACACCCTCTGCAGTGAGTAAAAAAAAATGGGATTACGACTCTTGGGATTATGTCATATCCTATTTTAGGCATAAACTCACTTGATCATAGTATTGATCTTTAAGTGATGTTAAATGTGTGGAGCCCATGTCTCTAAATTCTTTTAAATATTTGGCTTGAGATGTGTAACTGCTTTGTATCCATTCAACTTGTTGTACACAATTCTCACGTATCCGATGCACCTAAGATTTAAAAAAAAAAAAAAGATGTTAATTTCCAACAGAAGTGTTCAAAAAATATTTAAGCGTTTACTTGTTGTGCATAATTTTCTCGTAATCGTTCCAATTGTTGACTTTTGTAAGTTTCGATGCTGTCGAGCATGGCATAAATTTGTCGCGCTTTAGGTGATTGCTTATTGCGCACACAACAGTAAAACCTATCGAATATGCCACATCTGTAATAAATTTAACGAAAGTAAAATAATTGGAATTGTACTTAGTTTAGTAAAAATATATTAAAAAATAAATAATAATGTTAAATAATTCAATCAGTCCTGATTCGGCAACGAGGTGGGTGACAGTAATTTTTTATAACTGACATCGGTTCTAGACTAGAGTAAAAGCCAGGGCCCGAATCGTGACAGACGTGAACGAGTGCACTATCGTACGATCAAAAATTACGTCAGTCGAAGAGCGAGTGAATAATATCGGATTCTTACAGAAGAAAGTGAACGTATCGTAATTGTCAGTTTTGCTATCGATTATTTTCTCCTTCTTCTTCAGTTTTCAAGGTTACAATAGGGTTTTAAACGTCAAAATAAGGTTGTCAAAATATAAAATTTGTGCAAAGAGACAATGGAACCTAATTTTATGTGTTATTTAAGCTCTAATGAGGGTGAAAACGACGAAAGGGAGGTGCGCAAACTCTTTAAAGACCAAAGTGACCCTCTGCCGCTTTTAAATAATGCGTAAGTCCGGCATATGCATATGCACACTTTTGGCAATCAACCTCTGTACTTGTTTATATTTTGCAGCTTTATTGAACGATGTGGGATGAACAAGAGGTGTCCAATCATGTCCTCACTAAAACTAATCTTATGTCTTATGTGTCATGACAATAAGTCGGTTCCTTCAGTCCCGCAACTAGCTGCAACTTTTTCAGCCCTTGGGAGTGGCGGAGATCAACACGCTATTGGAAGTGATTATTTGATTGAAATGTGTAGAAGCACCATATCCGTCCACAGTATTCCTTCAAATCTTAGAAAGAATCGTCCGGAGTTTGTACGTTTCGAAACGGATGATTCGCAGAGCAGCAAAAAGTGGTTTGTGGAAAAACATAAAACTCTTCGAGGCTGATTTACATAAATAAGCACAAGTCTTTGGGTGAAATTTGATATTTTGTCATTTTCAGTTATTGGGTGGCTCAAAGCTCCTCCCAAATATGTTTTTCAGCCGTTTTTTCTTAATCACAGTTTGGTATCAAAGTTTTGCCCAAATCGGGATGTTCGCTAATAAATTTCACAATTATGTCCTTTTTCGTTAAATTAAGCTAATTATAGTTTTTCCCTTATCAAAAGTATAGTTAAAATAATAAATATATACAAATTTAAACTCAATACGCATTCATTTTCAAATATTTGCTTCTATTCGTTTCGCCTTCGATCAACAATTTGTGTACGAGCGGCAATTCGAACGAACGAGTACGTCCATCTACCCGTTCACGTTTGTCATCATCCGAAATTTCGATAAATTTGTACGTTCACGGCTGTCATAATCCGATATTGACATTTTTACGTAGCGAGTTGCTCGTTCACGTCTGTCACGATTCGGGCCCAGATATATTCTACCTGTTTTCCCAACACTGCAGCAATCCTCTGCTTCCACAGGCGAATTAAATTCGTTTTTAGCTGACAGAGGCCAATTACCAGACTGCCTGACGAAATGCCTAATTTCTGCACACAGGCCTTAAGTCTACAACAGTGTACGAGAACTCCTGTTATAATACTTAAGATTGTTCTTGGATAGGCCGATTATTGAATAGCAGTCTTTAGTGCTATAAACACCTAACATTAATTTGGCTTGGTACTTTCTGCACTCTTTCTATGTGTGAGCCTATGATCAAAAATGTTTCAAGCACTAAGGGTTTTCCACTTTTCTCGCTAGGTTATACGATTGCTCCTTGATGGAACTCCCGATCGTACTGAAAATCCCATTTAAACTGAACTTTAAATTTCAGCTGAGTGCAAGAAAACTTATTTGTTACTCTAAATTTATTTCATGTCAACTTTGTTAATTTGGTTGTGCCAGGAAAATGTTTAAATAAAACATACATATGTACATACATACAGCGCTTAACTAACGCCTAAAAGCATGCCTTAATTTCATAGTTTTCACCACAGGGCGACGAACGATTCTCGCTATCCGACCACTTTATGGTGAAAAGTGAAACAAATTAGAATTACCATATAGACGAGCAGTCATTGTAAAAAAAGTTGTTCCTACTAAATATATTTATATTTTTATTATGTAAATACTTACTTAGCGAAAAGTGAGCGAAGACCTTGCACGATCAGTGTTAGCAAAAGGAAAGCGGTGGCTGCAGCTGTGCCCGTCAATAAGCTCCAAATTTTGACACGATAAAAGACAATTGGATCGATGTAAATTCTGTGGTAGTTTAAAAAGGAGTAAGCAAATTATAACGCAAATCAAGAAACATTCAATAAAGTAAAATTCATGCAGTAGATTTGCGAACTATTCTCCAAAGATGCCTTGAAGTGACGCACATCGTATCCTGTCCAGTACCCGTTAGAAAATCGACAGCCAACAGACACTTACAGCCATCTCAACGCATGTTGTCAGATTTAACATTACCATTATTTAATACATACATACATACCTCATAAGCGCAGAAGCATTGCCCATAATATTGTAGGCATAGCAAGTATAGAGACCGCTATCACTGCGCGAAATGTTGTGCACCAAAAGTGAACCATTCTCGATTAACGCCACACGATTCATTACTTCAATTGTTTGCACGCTAACATTCAACATATTATCCTCCATTATGAGAGAAGTTAACGGCAAATGACCGATAAGCTTTTCATTATGATTAATAATCACCGGACGCTTATCGGGATCGGCATGATGACGCAAAATCTGATTGGTGGGGGTTACCCAGATGACATCCGGCGTTGGACTACCGGAAAATATGCACTCCAATTTGGCTGTGGAATGAAGTTTATGCATTTTCGATTCGGACGATTCCATAATCACCGGCTTCAAGCAATGTAAATGACGCAAAACATTTACCATGTCACCAGGATGACCATGATGACAAGTTAATGTTTCAATTAGTTCATCAATATTATCACCCGTATCTATGAAGATTGAAGCATCTGCTAACTTAACTGTACCTTCATACAGAACACCACGTTGACTGGTATGTAAGCGGCGCAAAGTGGACGTGCTATTGATCAACCATTCGCCCAACCAATACATACGACAATCGCATATATAATCGTTATGTCTTATATGGATATAACGTAGATTTGGCAAATGTCTAACATTCTCCGGTATGTATGTCAATTTATTGTCGCGCACATTCAAACGTTGCAGCTGATTTAGTCGACCAATCTCATTTGGTAACTGTTGCAAGGCATTTCCGGCCAGCAGAAGCTCGTGCAGATTTGGTGTATTACGGAAGAGGGTACGTGTGAGTTGGGTCAATTGTTTATTATTTTGCATAGATAGTATACGCAAATTGGACAGAACATTCGGATCTACATATTCACTGCTGCTGCGTGAAATGAAATTTCCAAATTTTTCCAAAGGCGTAGAATCGATACGTAGCACCAATAATGCGCGCTGTGACATAAATATGCCATTTGGTAATTGCACGAATTTATTATGACTCAAATCAAGTTGTTGAAGATTATGTAATGGATGGAAGAGTATTGAAGAAATCGTTATCAAACTATTCATAGACAAATTCAACATAAATAGATTCGTAAGCGATTCGAATGCTTTACGATCAATGCTGGTAATATTATTTTCAGATAAATCCAAAAAGCGTAGCTTACGTAAATTATAAAATGTATTCCTGCCAATGTTTTCCATAGCATTTTTTTGCAAATACATTTCACGCAGCTCACCGTTCATAGCAAAAAAGTTATCCGGAAATGAGAGTAAACGATTCTGTGAGAGATCAAGCGTTTGTAGTTCGCGCATACTTTGAAATAATTGAAACGGCAAAGTGATTAAACGATTCTGTGCCAAATAAAGTCGTTGCAATTTAAGTGCGCCATTGAAAGTGTTGCGTGGCAAATCGCTTAAGAGATTATGCGTCAAATTTAGGCCCTTCAACTCGCTTAAATGTCTCAGAAATTGTTCGTGTAATACATGGACACGATTATCATCCAAACGCAGTTCAAGCAAATGATTCATATGTTGAAATTCTGAAAGCGTGCAATTTTGTGTGTCAATGGCATTGCTTGTGAGCCTCAATATTCTTAAGCGACGCACTGCTTGCGGTTGTGCCCAACGTGTACATGCCAATTGATTTGCCGTTAAATCTAATGTTTCCAAATATTCAAAATTTGATTTGTGTTTAGTGAAAACTTGATCCAATTGTTTATCCTGCAAATTGCTATAGGCCCACTTAAAGTGATGCACACTTTCATATTGTTGCAATTGCAGTGTAATGGATTCCGCAGCATAACAATGTTGCAAGATTATATAAGCATAATTGATATACATTTTTGAACGTAATTCAGCATTGACATTGGCAATGGTTGTGTTCTCACAAAAGAGTTTGAAAACATTAACATCATCAGCCCCACCACCAACAACACCATCAACGCCACTACTAACATCATGGTGTCCGAATATGTTTTCCGAATCTGTACCAATTCCTGCTTCCACGCCAGCACCCATGCCACTTGCATCTGTTGGCGTTGTTGTTGGCGCACTACCAATACCATCCATTACAAATGCTGGTATTTGTATTTTATAGCCCAAAACATTGATTTCATGTTCATATTTCTTTTGTGTTGAGTGTCGATATGGTTCTTCCTTGGAGAATGTAGATATGCATGAGGCTGATTGTGGCAGCTGTTGTTGTTGTTGTGTATGTGAGAATGTTGCTAGCATTTGTTGTTGTTGTTGTGATGTTGTACTGCTTTCAGTTGGCTGATTTTGTTTGGCGAAGTTATTGAGTTCATCATTGAAATTAGTTTTTTGCTGCGTTTGCGTTTTCTTCGCTGGCGCTTCATTTTGCTCGAGTTTAGATTCTATGCGTGCTAATGATGGTTGATTAGCAATTAATGCAGCAGCGGCTACAGCGCCACTCAGTGTGGTCTTGTATGCATTCTCGTTAAAATTTTCCACTGGTGAAACTGCTCGTACATTCAAAATAAAAACACTTGCATAACATAGGAATAGAACCAATATCAGGGAAATCTTGGATATTGCTTCCATTTTTCATTGCACAATTTAAGAAATTTGTAGGGCATTATGGTGACATTCTTCAGCGGCATATTATACCTGAAACGAAAGACAAATTTTGAATATTACTGACTTATGTACATCAGATATGTGTTGTAGACCCAGTAGGCATTATCCTATTCTATTTATTTGGAATGGGTAAAAAATTTGATGGTCGGTCTCAACAAGATAACTCTAAAACTGAGTGCGTTCAAACAGACAGACAGACAGACCGACAGAAGGACGGGCATGGCTAAATCGACTCAGCATATCGTCCTGATCATTTCGACATACTTATTGGTGGGTATATCTCTTTTTTCATACTTACAAACAACGGACCAAAGTTATAATATCGAACCTGCAAGACCCATCCTGTAATACCGCAAACAATGATTTGATTTGCTTTTATCAGCACCCCATCAGACCTGATGTGGTTCACATGGAGAAGAAGCTCTCCGAACCGTTCCGAGACCAAATGAGGTTGCAGACAAGGTGACTCCAATAAACAAATGAATATGCCAAGACGAGTGGGTAATCGAAAAGCGCAAGTGCCCTTATTGATTGTACCTGCTATGTGCCAAATGGCGATCAATCAAATAAACAGAAAATGAATTCAAACTTTAATTGAGTAGGCCATTACTCGTAGGCTATAAATGTCGCAATCAATGAACTAGCGATGGGTTTAAATAGGCAAGCTTGTGCACAGACACTTTCAGTACCAGCCGGCATGCATACCTCTTCCCGCCCACAAAAATCAACGTTTGTGTTGTCTAGCCAATAATTCTGGCGTGATTACATATATCACCCCAAGTGCATGCGGTGTGTGTGTGTGTGACGGTAGAAAGTAAAATGGAAAAGAATCACAAAATTTACTAAACAGCCACATTTCGTACAAAGGTAATAATATTGAATATATCCACAAACATGTATGTAGGTGCAGATGTACGAGGTTTTTAGCATTAATTTAATCGATTTTTCACCATTTTAAATTACACAAACATGGCCTTCACTTTTACTCCATTCGACAGATTTCGATTATAGCTTTCTTTCGAATTTGTCAGTACCGAAATATGGAAACAGTCAAGGGTGGCACTGCTCACAAAGCCTAGGAAAACAACTAACGGGGGGCGGAGGGTCATATCGTCCGATATCTTACTTATCGTTAATAGGCGAAAGTTTAGGCCCTCTACAAATAGCCTGGTTCAATAAAACGCCTAGATTATTTGATGGTCGACATACCTTCCATTGTTTCCAAAAGCTTGTCCATTTTATTGGGCTTGGATTTGATTAACTCGTGACAGGTTTCCAAGGGAGTTTCATGATTTCTGACACAGTTTATATTTAGTCTTAAAGCCAGTGAAATCCAAAATAGGGGATCAAATCATTGCGGCGCTTATACTCTGAACTACATTTGAGCATTCTGAAATACAATTTACGACTTCTGAAATACAGTTGACAATTCTGAAGTACATTTGATGAGTTCTGAAGTACATCTGGCAAAGGTATAGTTCAGATTAGGGATGTCGGATAAAGTTCTTGTGCCGCTGTATTTCGTTATTGCCTGGTTTTCTAAGCGTGAGCTTATTTAGACTAGTAATAGATGGACAAGATGGTCGTTCTTTCATGTACAACTTTCAGCCATTTCTATGATCGAAAGCAGGAATGAATATATGCATGTAAGCCTGAGTCGGAACCACGGGGGTGGTTTTTCGGGTTCATACACCCCGCTCTCCTTCGAAATCGAAGGAAACGCGGATAAAAGATGTCCGCGAAATTTCATAAAAAAGCTTACCGACTATTTGATCACCTTTCTTCGCTTAGTCAACTAGTCGAATAATAAGAGTCCTACCAATTGGCCACTTATTAAAAGACCATGGAATAAAGAGTTAATGAGTCAATTGTTTATTTTCATTTCGAAAATTTCTGTACACAAATTAAAAAGAATTTTTCTATTCTGTTCAAATATTCGTTCAATTGAGGGGAAAAAAAAATGTTCGCACTTTAATTTTAGTCAAATAAATTGTTCATTTAACAAACTTTGTTTTGTTTTGAGCTATTGCAAAAGCCCACAACTGGGTATATAGTGTTTCGTTTCATCCAAGCTTCATTACTTGATTCAATTAAATTTGTCTAGGACATCTAATCAAATTCTAGCAACCCAAACATCAATTCGTATTAACGCAAACAGCTTGTCAAATTGATAAGATTTTTTAATCACGTAATTTTGTTTTTTTTTTTACGTTAGCATACTACATATTCATATTTTTATTAGAAAATGATCGCCTCCAATAATAATCACAATCGAAACATAATGTCACAATAGCAGACTGCGTTACACTACACGAGTGCCTCTGCCACGAAAGCTACGACTGCCGAATTTGAATTTGATTTTCTTACTTAGTTGTGTTAAGGGTGGGATTAAGGTTGCCATAATGGTGGACTTGAGCAAAAACTGATAGATATGTATGTATATTCTAAATACCTTAAACAACGAATCACTTCTTTTTCTAAAGAAATTAGCTGGAATATCAATAAGCTACTCAAAGACCTCATCACCTCTGAAGCTTCTGCACTAACTTCGACTACGACATTCGCAATCGACATTTTGTCATACCGATATTTATCACGATATTTGGTATTCACTAACTATTTATTCTCGATTTTCGCTTATTCGCAATCAGCTGTTTCGCAAACTAAACGACACATAATTTGCAGTTGTTTTCTATGCTGTTAAGTAAAATGCACATAATTTTAATTTTTTATTAAAAATTGGAATAATAATACTATATCCATATTATTATCATTAAAAAATGGCATTTGAGAACATAGAGTATGTTATATAGCGAGATGAGAAATCCTTTGCACGCATCGTTATAGATGAGTTAGTGAATCGCATATTCGATAGTGCAAGCGACCGAATCGCTATTGAAAATCTCGAAAAAACCGAACCGAATCAAATCGCTATAAGTTAGTGAATTCCACTACTGAAATGGTAAAGGCACTGAGAACCTTTCTTCCTGTTGACCCACAATACAGTTTTCGAGAGGCCCAAGGGCTTTACTAAAATACATGGTAGTAAAGGCCAAGAAATCGGTCAAAAAACTTTTTAAGTTGAATTACCTCAAAGTGATAGGTTTTAGGTATTTTTATGAATGGCATGGTAACACTAAATAATATATATAACTAACATAATTTAATTAGACGCAAGTGATAAAAAACAGCTCAACGCCTCTTTGGCGGCTGCTATAAGTTACAAATACTGAGCTAGGGCAGATAGTAGCGTAGCGAGTTTAGGGTTCAATGTTGGTAATGCAACGTTTAAGACTTATAAATAGTACAGCGGTCATTAACTAAAGGTTGCGTTATTCATGTTTGTTTTATTGGTTGATGGCTCAAGAGGGGGTTACCGATGTGGGCAGTCCTTTGCAGCATTGGGATTCGATACTTACTCCTTCTGGTGCTATCGCGACAGAGGCAGAGATTTGTGCAGCGCCGTCAAAACTTCGAGTTATGGATTTTAGTAGCCCCTTATGACAGGAATACCTTAGCTCTGGCACATTATAGGCTTCAAAACCACTGGCACATTCTAGGCCTCTAACCCGCCGAGATCTAGTCCACAATCATTCTTGTAGTCAATATTTTACATTTAACTAAATTTATGACTCTTGAGCTCTGCGAAATCGAAGGATTTCGGTTTCCATTTCGATAAAACAAGTTTAAAAGATAAAATTCTGTTTCTGATAGTTAAGAGTAATGCGAAAAAACTCTCCGCAAGGCTTGTGAACATTATTGTTATTAAATAGAATAATAAAATCCAGCCCATCAGAATCAAATCACTCTAGAGACTTTGACTCTTCGTTGTACACATCAAAGTAATCTTCATTTCCAGTTAAATAAACAAACTCACACACCCAATATGTTAGGTGCGTACTATTCTAGTGAACTTTGCATTGATTTCTTGTATAAATAAATATAAATAGGAGTTTCTTATACTCAATTGGACTAGCGTAGGTGAAGTAGTGGTGAATAATCTTGTACATTTTCGTGCCATGATGCCATGTCAGTTATTAGCACAAAAGCAAATAATGTGAAAAAAGGCCTACTGAAGCCCTTTCCAGTTTTATCTTGACCCTACGCTGCATATCTATTAATAACAACTACTCACACATGAGCGTTACCACATAATGTAAAAAGTCATCACAATTGCTTTGGTGACATATTGTACGTGGATGTTTTGAACTCGTGACTTGGTGAACTCTTTGTTTTTTTGATGTTGCTTAAACTATTTTTCGGCAGTATTCCCATACATACATATCTACCTAATATGAACACCCTGAAAGAAAATTAAGGTTGCGTGTCTTCAAATCACCACCTCGGTATCTTTTCTTTATATATCTCCTTCTTTTTATCATACTTCCGAGTTATCTTGCTCTCCCCTTCCACATTTCACTACCTAAGGTAAGGTATAAATAATAAGATTGGCGTGGAAACGGCAGCATTTTTAGCGCTTTGGGTGCATTTTATAAAGATCAGCGTCTTCAATAAGGAACTCGCAAACGTATATCTAAATATCGGAAGTCTAATCTAAACACATTCACAGTCATGAAAAATTGAAATCTAATCTTTCCTGGGGATGTGGCACCGACAGAGGCGCGTACGCCTTAGGTAACAATGGCAGCCAAACTTCAGGTGGTATGAGATCGTATCTCAATTACAGTCCCATGTTGAACGTCTATAGCACTGACCATTGCTTTGGGGTCTAATGCGTGATTGTAGTCGTGACATTTCTTTCAGGGGTATCCACTTTTATATACCCACATGTATGTATGCACATATTGTTATTTGCACCAAAGTTCAAGGAAAATCTATTATGTAATGTCCTTTGGGGTGCTGGCATCTGTTTTCAGTGAAAATATCCTACATAGTTTGTATGTAAGTACAGATGCACAAATGTAGATAGTGGATGTAAACAAACCCCAAAATTGGAAGCTATTCTACACATAACCGTCTTTGCCATATATGAATGTACATATATATGCAGGATGCCGTTTTGAGATTTACTCACCAAATTTGGTAGGTAATTTTTCTTTGATAAAGTGACTTGACTATTGATTTCTTTTCAGTTTTGTGCATTTTGATAAATGATTTGTATATTTAAAAGATGGACGTTTAATCAATTAATTGAACAACTAATTTCTATTAAATTAATCATAACCTGATTAATTTGATTAGGCATATTCTGATTATTCCTTGGATTTGTTATGTTCTTTATTTAAGAAACTCATTACATACAGAGGTGTTAAATTTGATTAAAAACCAATTGATTAGACGGATTTTTTAATTGGTAATTATTATTTTAATTGTTTTTAAGAAAAGGCAATTATAAATTTATTTCGATCAAACAAAAATTATGATTTTTTAAGATTATTAAAAAAACAATAAAAATAATCCAAAAAGAAAGTATATTTGACTATTTTTCGGAGTCGTGAAAAAGCATACGGTTTTTATTATTTTTTTTTTTACTAATTGGAAAATAATCATTAAAAATTGTAAGTAATGGTAACAAATCCTTAAATAGATCAATCAAACCGGTAATCATTAAAATTAGTAATCATTATTTAATAGGTATAGCTACAACAATAACAACAAAAGTACATTTTGTCAGGAGCCTAAACAATTGAAATGTCACTTTGCTTACAGCTCCTTTAATAAGCATGGAATATTTTATAACGTTGGCCCGATGTTTGTAGATATAAGAAGGGGTGCTCCCCATAAACTCTGACAGAAAAAATTCAGAAATATAATTTTTCAGAAACTTAAAGTTAGAAAGAAATATTCAGAAAACTTTTTTCAGAAACCAAACATTCAGAATCAAAAAAAAAAGAAACACATTTACGGTCATGCATTAACCCACTCGTTATCTACATTTTTATTTTTATAACAATATTATGAACGATTTTTTGGTTAGGTTTGAATGGGCTGTGGTACACTTAATTGGTAAACATTTAAAATTATAACCCATGAGCGGCCATACGTTAACCCATTGACGACCTCAATTTTCCGTTAACTCTGAAATACAATTTTTCACATCAAAATAGTTTGACATAGGCTTAAGTAGTTGATTTTAAGCGTTTTAATCCTTTAAACGCCATGCCTTAACCCATTGGTGACCTAAATTTTTATTTTTATAATTTCTAAATAATTTTTTATATGAAAAAATAAATTGCTATATACGACCCTAACTATTTTATTAATAACGAAATAAAATGATTCACCTCAGTGTAGCATTTCATTATTTTATAAATTCTGAATTTTTTTATAAATATTAGATCTATTACTACACACTTAAAAATTAAATGTTTACATTGTTAACCCATATTTGGGTCATGTATTAACCCATTAAATGCCTTTAATTTTTTTTTTAATTCTGAAATAAATTTTTTTGCCGGTATGTTTAGCGTTATAACACAAGTAAATATGCATTAACCCTTTGGTGACCAATTTTTTTCTTTACAATTCAAAATAAAATTCTTTAAATAGGAGTTGCTATAAATATTCGTAAAGAGAAAATGTGTAAGGTTCTTTGTCAGAATAGCAAAAGAAAAATGAAAAAATGCTTCGTGAAACGTGTTTTTCACTTATTTCAAAGCCACTATCTCCTATCTAAACTTTCAGAAAGTGGAATTCAGATCTAAAAATTCAGAAAGTTTTCAGCTAAAAGATAAACTTATTATAGTTTCTTTTTGCTTGTAAAAATGAAGTTTGTGAATGTAATAAATGGAGGAAATTGACTTAAAACTTTTACAAAAAAGCTTGTTTGTTTGCTTGAGTTCCGACAAAACACTTCCCGTCGGTTCTGGAAAGTGCTGTCGAGCGTTGTCGATAGTCCTTTGCTGGATATGGGTTCGAAATGCGTCGGTGCTAGAACCTTGGGGTACTAGACCGAATGCCCCGAGAGAATGGTGCGGCATCATTTTTATCGGTTTATGTTTCTTGCATTGAATGTTATATCGGGCTTACCTACACAGGCATCCAGCATTTGGGGGAAGACGCGGCCATCAAGATTAAATGATGCAAGTATTTTGTTGTTGGATTTTGCGGTCTATTTTGTTTACAAATTTGTAAGTTATGAGCAAGCTCGAGACCCGTTAACAATAATTCTAAACGAATTAATATTGTCAGTTTTTGGGAAAAATTGATAATTGGAGAAAAATTACAAAGAAAAATCAACAGCGATGGATAGGATTACATGTTTCAGAGTTTCCAGGGTCATAATCAGATCCCTTTTCGGACACTGGGTAAGAAGTTTAAGTAGGATAGTTTTATGGAGATCTGAACACATACATATTCCGTCAGACCCGATACCATTGGACTTCACAGAAAGTTTGGTTTGCAAAACATAAGAAAATCCTGAAGGGGGATTTACATCGACATAAACAGCTAGTCGAACATCTTCCATGCTATGCGATCCAATACCCTTTTCGAAATCAAGTTTACGAAGTCGAATTGGTACTGGTGCAGTTTAGGGGGCCCACCCAAAACTAGACCAAAAAAGCCGAGTGGGGTGTCAAAAGACGCGTATTCACGTCTAGATTTAGAATCTGAAATGGGATTTTTGTTTTTTTCAACCGTTCAAAAGTTATTTGCAGTTAAAGTTCACAATTTTCTGTCATTTTCATGTGGTTGTTGTAATGGAATATTAGGCTGAGCCAAAAAAGTGAAAAAGAGCGGAAACGTGGCACGCGGAAGGACATCACCGTGGCGGTAGCCACGGCTATGGCACACACCCGGAGTTGGAATGGCGTAGCCCAGGGTTATTTTTTGAAGCGCGGCCGAAGGCCGCCTACGCGGAAAGGTGTTCTGTACACAAAAAACATGGATCACGCCTCATAACTTTTGAACGGTTGAAAAAAACAAAAATCTTATTTCAGATTCTTAATCTAGACGTGAATACGCGTCTTTTGACACCCCACTCGACTTTTTTGGTCTAGTTTTGGGTGGGCCCCCTAAACTGCACCATTACCGTCGAATTTAACTTGGTAAAAGGTATTCCTCCAACACCCCCACACCGTCATATCTACATATATGGACATACACATCAACTCCTCGTGTTCTTAATTTAACATCATGTATACCATTTCAGATCTTTAATTCTAGTCTCAATACTCAATGCAGCACATATGAATTTATTACCTACATACTGCGTAGATGCGTATCCAGCTGGCTTTCCAACAAAGAGTAACACATATTAGACAAAAAAAAACGTACGTCCAATGATACCATTGCATGGTTTTATTTATTTAAACGGTATTTGTTTCCTTTGGCACTCAACTACTAATAAATTAGCTAAAAATATGATAGGGGTGTCAAAAGACGCGTTTTGACCTCAGTATTAATGATCCGAAGTCGAAATTTCATTTTTTTGTTCCAGTGAAGAGATATTTGCAATCAAAGTTCAGAATTTTCTGTCATTTTCATGTGGTTGTTGTAATCACAAATTACACTGTGAGAAAAGAGGACATCACCGTGGCGGTAGCCACGGCTATGGCACACACCCGGAGTTGGAATGGCGTAGCCCAGGGTTATTTTTTGAAGCGCGGCCGAAGGCCGCCTACTCGGAAAGGTGTTCTGCACATAAAAAACATGGATCGGGCCCCGAATTGGGGATCTGACCCGGGTAAATTTTCGGTTTTTCACTAATAACTTTTCACTGGAACAAAAAAATTAAATTTCGACTTCGGATCATTGATACTGAGGTCAAAACGCGTCTTTTGACACCCCTATCATATTTTTAGCTAATTTATTAGTAGTTGAGTGCCAAAGGAAACAAATACCATTTAAACTTGTCTTTGGACTGCCCTTCATCCTTGAATATTCTACTTTTCACCTCTATCTTGAGAGACAAATATTTTTTCCGCAGTTTTCGTTCATGAAACACTTTCAGGCACTTACCAATTCTTTAGCTACGGCCATTTTTACTCTTGCTTTTTTCCGTTTTCTCAAGAAATAGAGGAGTTAGAATGTGTTTCTTTTCTTAATATATCAATGTTTTTAAGATCTTGAATGTTTATGTAGCAACACTTTTTATTGGAAACTTTTGAAACACACTTTTTATCCGATTAATAACATTTCTATTAAATTTTCCAAAAAATTTTTCACAAAACTCAGACGTCGGCCCCTCCACATACCACAACAGTGATGCTAACTCATCAGTATCCGAAGGAACAGTATAGAATTTCCCTTTAGATGAAAATTATTTTAGGAACAAAATTTGTGTGATACGGAAGAAGGTTCTGAGCATCGATACACTGCGTCTCGTCGACAGCAATTTATAAAAACGTTGATATCATTGTTTTATGCAATGCACAATATAGTGAATTATTGATCATTGAACCCTGCTATGTTGAAAAATTTCAATTTATCCCCCAAATGGTCCAAGAGGTAGGTGCGTAAGGGTAAACAGCACTGAACACATAAACACAGCACTGAACTGACATATTATTTTGTGTAGTAATAATTTCCGATTAGTCGATTTCTTTCTTTCTGATCAGTTTCGGCAGGCTGCATGAAATATGCTGTTGCGTAACTATAGAAACCGGTGGTTATGTGAGTATCGGGCGATTCTCGCTTTCCCGGCAACGCACAATAGTCACGTTCCAGTTAGCTGACCTGGGTCGGATCACGGTCATAATTTAACAGGAACGATGCGGGTCAGTTGGATGCAAGTTGTTTTTTTAAATAAATAAGTGTGTATACATATGCATGTGTGTACTACTAAGCAAATAAGGGTTGGCTGTCAAAAAATCTACTACAAAAAATCTACTACTACGGATCCGAAATTGACCCAGAAAAATATCAAGATCACAGAGTTGTTGTTGCATTTACATGAAAAATTTTATACAGGTCTGTGTTTATGCTTAACTGGAAAGCGACTAATGCCTGCATGGACGATATCGTGCGCTTTTGGTAACTTGAAAACGAAATCAACGGTCAAATTTTCCCTTTTTCATATTTTTCTCGGGTAAAATAGTTTACCAATTTAGCACTTTCGTTTTGTACCAGTCAGCTGTTCTTAGAATATGGCACGCAGAATATGGCAAAAAGATTGTTGGAAGCGTTTTCCAACAGGGTCCCTCCCTTTTCAATGTTCCACAACTTTTCAAATATTTATAAACACTTTATTAAAAGCACCCCTATTTGGGCACCCTCTGTAAATCTTCGATAAATACGTCCCACACACACTGTATTAAGAAATCTGGCAGCATTAACAACACATGTCAGCTGATCCAATGTGCAAATGAACCGAATTGTTATTTAACACAATAATTAACAAAATATTCTTGATAAATAAAAATGTCCATATCCAAGCGTGTCCAGGTAAGTTATATTTGGTTCGTTTCAACAATGGAATTTATAACGTTTTCGGTCATCCATAGCAATGGGCAACATTTGCAAGAACATGGCACATCTACGACTGCACCTGGCAAAATCCTTTCGAATCTGCAAAGCTTATAAAAATACATTTAATGGGATTACACAAACCTATTTATCACCCAATGAGTAAGTTAATACAATAAATTCTTTAATAGAATTATGGGATAAGTGCATATCTTAATGTTATAATACTTAAGTCAAAACTAAAAAATAGCTGTAAGGCCTTAAATTGAATATTCGCCGGCTTACTCACAATGCAAACTATTTGTATCAAACTTTTCTATGTCCTCTTTCTGTAAATGCCCGGAAAGATTTTGACATTTTCAAAAAACACGTAAAGCTCATGACAATTTTGAGTGGTTATAAAATAAAAAAAGATATCTCAATTGGCACAGTTTTACGGTGATATTTCATTTCAATTTTATTTTGGTCAGTTTCAAAATATAAGGTTCTATCATTACAATATACCGTCCAATATAATTTGCCCTGCTTAGTACGCCCATCCGTACTCTGAAATGAGGTGCAATGACAATGGGTTAGCCCCTAAAATCTGATCGTGTACCCCCAGGTAGCAAGGCAATGTCTCACAGTGAACATACATATAATGTCATTTCGATTGAAAGGTGCAAGCAAATTTACGGACGACTTTTAGTTTGTTTTGATTTCTGCACATGTTGGGAAGTGCTAACCGAAAAACATTCAGCATCAGTGCATGATAAAGCGTACTTAATTTAATATTCTGTAAATCTTCACTGGTAAATAGAAAACGAATGTAGTCCCATATTCATCTCAATTAATGCGTTTTATTTTTAGGATCTCAGTACTCAACTGCAAATAGTTAAATGGTACTCAAACAAAGAACTTTTTCTTATCAACTTCCAGATGATTGTGGCGATCATGTAATTTGTATCAATACCAAAGAAATTGCTCTACCTGGCGATGAGTGGGTTAAACGTGTTTATTTTCATCATACTGGCTATCCAGGCGGTGCCAGTTGGACACTAGCGTGGCAGTTACACGAAAAAGATCAAACAATGGTTATGAAGAAGGCTGTTTACAATTCGATGCGTGGCAATTTACAGCGAAGATATACGATGCAACGATTGCACTTGTTTGCCGATGATAAGGTGCCGGAAGACATTCTTACAAACGTGACAAATCAAATAAGAGCACCTCGCACAGTGCCTCAACGTTTGGATCACATTGACAAGGAGACATTGGAAAATTTCCCTACAATTTTAGACTATCCAAAAGATTATGTTTTGCGTTAATTGATTGTTGAAATAAGTAGAAAATGTGTATTTTGCTTATGAAAAATCAAATGTTTTCAAAGTAAAAAAAAATTAAAAATTAAGTGTCTGGCTATACGTTAGAGTCTGCATCTTGGTGGTTATAATGGGAAAACCAATTTTTGCTGACTAGGAGGGAAAGTCCTAGACCGGGCATACATATGTATATCGGGGTTGTTTAAAGTGATAACTTTGAATGCGTCGCAGTGAGTAAATGGGCCCATATAAGTTTTGCCGTTTCTGCCGGATATGGATCCGATCCTAGCTTGAAGGGGGCCAGGAGACTGATACTGAATCTTGGGCTTAGAAGTTGAATGGGAATTGGTCAGGAGCGGAGGCAAGGGCGTTTACATAAGTTGTCGATAGTAAATTATCGATTACTAAAGTGCATCGGTGATTGCTCAATCCCTGACTTTCCTTTCTGTATAAATAAAACCGTCATTGTGAATAAATTAACAAAACATTTAATTGTGAATAGGTAAACGCCGAAAAAACAGCTGTTTTTCGTTTTTTCTATGTGGCACAATGAGTGTCCGTCCAAGGGAGATTTCACTGTAATTTCTTTTGTGTCAAGTTTCGTGATTTGTATTTTTGCTCATCGTATTATTTGAGTACTCGACAAAAACTTAACTTACAGCTCAACCTAATATAAACGCACAGTGTGAGTTTTCTGTCAAACTTGTCTCATGCCCATACAACTTGTATGAGAGTAACCGAAATAGAATTGCGTGCGCTAAAAGCTAACTCAAAATCCAAGATTTTTGTGCGTGACGTTTTGAATTGAGGTTATGGTAATTTTACAAATTATTGTTTGATCATTTTCGTTGTTTTAGAGAACTGTTTTAGACAAATATCTGAATTTAAAACGTCAACCAAATGTTGTAAACACAAATTTGACCTTCTATATACAATAAAAATATTCATATTTAGAACAATAAAAGCAACGCACGGGCTTTAATTTAGGTTACTCAAATAATTGCGTATAGACTTCTGTGCGTCCGCAAACGCTGTGCGTTTATATTAGGTTGAGCTGTTATACAGTTAGGCGTTTTATCACACGAAAACAAAAAGGAGTCATAAAATTTCCACAATTCCATTAACTAGGTAGCCGTAAGATCTGATAAGATTAACAATATTCACCTGGTTGTGATAGCATAGTAGATTAAAAACTGAAACATTCTGAAATTTCAGCTACCACACGATCAGTGAGCACACAGCAACGCCTTTGGCAACATCCCACAAGTCACACTTCACTTATTTCCGTACCACAGCAAAGTAAAATGGGTCGTTTGGGTAAAGTAGATCCAAGTTCATATTCGGAGCCGGAGCGTATCACCACTAAACATAGTGAACTTCAGTGGACCGTAGATTTCTCAAAAACAAAGCTTTTAGGAAGTGTAACACATCATTTCAATGTCTTGGAAGCCAACTTGCCGGCTATTGTAAGTGTTGGTGACGTTTCTTTCACATAACCTTTTGCCACTGACACCTTTTGTTTTTTTCTTTTTACCTACAGTTGTTAGACGTGCGTGAGATCACTGTTAATAGTGCATCTATAATATGCAGTGATGGTAAATCCATACCGATTAATTATTTTGTTAGTGATCCTGTAGATGACATTGGTGCTAAATTAACATTGGAACTGCCTGAGGGCACTGCCAAGGGAGAGTAAGTGAATGTTAAGTTATTTTGATTCAATCCATTTACTATAATACAACTTTTTGAGTAGGTTTTAAGCAGTTGGGCATACTATTGAAATTTGTTATCTTTATAGCGCTACCCGGCATATGTCTATATGCATTGGAGGCAGCATAAATCAAATACGCTTATCGGACTTTCAGTAATAATGTTTATAAAGTAATCGGCAAACCGCAACTTTATAACACAGCTAACTGTGAGAGGAGATATACCCCTTTCGTTAGTTGGGTTTCTAGGCTTTAGAGGCGATACAACGCTTACCTCTTTCTTTATTTCGGGAAAGGTAAAGGTGGACAAAGCCAATTAATAATTTACTCTTACATAATTACTTGCCAAATCCAGTAGCAATGTTTTCGGCTTTTGGTTGTTGCTCTGCGTCTGATTTATGTAAGGTAATGCCCTAATCGGGGATCTAGCGGAATGTAGCGATCCTAAACTGAATCAATGATCTTGCGTAGCGGTGAAATATCACCGACGTCATGGCCGAACAATCTCCCTATTTCAGATTCATCTCCATCGATCTAACCACGCTATTTTGGAAATCGAACCTATCGTAGAGCTTCGTCTCTTGGATCGTCGCAATGCAGCTGTTGTGGGTGTCATAAGTCTTAGTACGACGAATTCTACTTGAATATGTCGCGTGAACAAATTACTGGGTCTACATATGCTCCGATATCTGGTGTTTACTCTCAAATAATTATTAAATGTCCATTTGTTTAACTTATTATTAAATCGTTCTGTTTTTACTGAACTTGCAGGCTTTTGGTACGCATCGACTACGAGACTTCCAACCGTGCCAGTGGCCTACAATGGCTAACACCCGAGCAAACTCTAGGAAAAAACCATCCATATCTCTTCAGTCAATGTCAAGCAATTCATGCCCGTTCCATACTGCCATGTCAAGATACGCCTTCCATTAAGTTTACATATAAAGCAGCTGTGGAACATCCGAAGGAACTAACCGCATTAATGAGTGCCCTACTGGAAAAGAAGACAGCTGGTATAACTACATTTAAGCAGGAAGTACCCATACCTGCTTATTTACTAGCAATTGCAATTGGTGATCTTGTCTCACGCCCATTGGGCGACAACTCGAATGTCTGGGCTGAAGAGGGTATTGTAGATGCTTGCGCAGAGGAATTCTCCGAAACTGCACAAATGTTAAAAACCGCATCTGATATTTGTGGACCTTATGTATGGAAACAATATGATTTGCTGGTTATGCCACCATCATTTCCTTTTGGTGGTATGGAAAATCCATGTCTTACATTTGTAACACCAACACTTCTCGCAGGCGATAAGTCCTTAGCCAATGTAGTAGCGCATGAAATTTCACATAGCTGGACTGGTAATTTGGTAACAAATAAAAATTGGGAACATTTTTGGTTGAACGAAGGTTTTACGGTATTTGTTGAAACGAAAATTGTGGGACGTATGCAAGGCGAAAAAGAGCGTGATTTTCATATGCTAAGCAATTTGACTGACCTGCAGGAATGTGTGAGTAGATTTGCTATCAAATTATTACACTTAATAAAGTTCAATAATGACAAAATTGTGTATTTCTTAATTACAGTTACGCACACAATTGGCCAACACACCCGAGCTCACCAAATTGGTTGTTGATCTATCTAATTGTGGTCCAGATGATGCATTCTCGTCGGTTCCTTATATCAAAGGTTCAACATTCTTGCGCTATATTGAAGACTTGCTGGGAGGAGCTAAAGTATTCGAACCATTCTTGCGTAGCTACTTGCAAAAATATGCCTACAAATCTGTCGTTACCGATGACTTTAAAGCTGCCCTATATGATTATTTTAATCAGACGGATAAAAAGGATAAGTTAACTGAAATCGATTGGGATCTTTGGCTTACCAATGAGGGTCTACCACCAATAATACCAAAGTAAACTTAATCAATGTTCGAGTCAACTTTTTGATAAAAATACATTTTGTTCTAATTCACAGATTCGATGAGACACTAGCTGATACCTCAAAACTACACGCTAAATTATGGAGCACGAAGACGAACGTTGAACTACGCGTTGACAGCGACATTAGCAAACCTATTTCAACTCATCAACTTATAGATTTTCTTGGCAAATTAATTGAATGCAAAGATATTGTTGAATTGAATGAGGATAAAATTGAACTGCTGGAAAGCATATACAAATTAAAGAGCACTAAAAATGCTGAAGTACGTTTTCGTGTTATGCGTTTGGTCATTAGAGCGCGATTACTGAAACGTATTGATGAAATTATTGCATTTGCTAACTCGAATTTCCGAATGAAATTTTGTCGTCCAATTTATCGTGATTTAGCGCAGTGGCCGGAAGCTAAACCAATTGCCATTGAAAATTTCCAACGAGTTAAAAATCAAATGATGGCAGTTTGTGCGCATACAATTGAAAAAGATTTGGGTTTGAAATGAGCATTAATGTATGTATTAATTTGGTTATAACCCATAAATAATTTTTACATTTTTTAATAAACTGTTCAATATGTATAACATAAATATCAGTTCTAACAGAATTTAATGAGCCAGTGGAAATTTAAACCTACCTGTAGTGTAATTCACTAACTTATAGCGATTCGATTCGGTTCGATTTTTCGAGAATTTCTATAGCGATTCGGTCGCTTGCACTATCGAATATGCGATTTACGAACTAATCTATAACGATGCGGGCAAACGATTTTTCATCCCGCGATAAAACATACTCTACGTACTTAAATTGCATTTTTTTTATTAATAATAATATGGATATAGTACCTATTATTATTCCAATTTTTAATAATAAATTCAATTTACGTGCATTTTATTTAACGACATAGAAAACAACTGCAATTTGTGTGTCGTTTAGTTTGCGAAACAGCTGATTGCGAATAAGCGAAAATCGAGAAAAAATAGTTAGTGAATATCGTGATAAATATCGGTACAACAAGTGTTAGTTAGAAGTGAATTCCACTCCAATTTATGCTTGGGGAGATTATTCAGAGTTTTATATCCCTTCTTGTTATATTCTCCCAGTAGTTTGTTCGCTTGTCGCAGTTTTGGCAACCGTCTCCTTGAAAAATGCTCGGAAACTGCCTCATTGTACGGCAAATCGGGTCTGTGTACCATGCTAGACTTCCAGGAAATGTGGATAAAAGATGCCCTCGATATCTCATAAAAAAAATCCTGGACTCGCCACTGGTAGTTCAATTCAAAACCATGGCCCTAATTTCGAAAAAAAAACGTATGGGCTTTCGTAATTACTTTCTAAATTGTTTTTAAAAAGAAAACAATTGTGTTTTTTTTGTTTGAATGAACTTTATTTAAAAAGAAATTGCAGAAAATATTTTTTATTAGCATCATAATTTATTTTTCTTCTTCTTCATGGGACTCACAAAAATTTGAATCCTCTTTTCAATAATGATTTCTAATTTCTACTGGACGCAGTACACTCTAACAAGGAGTGTGGGGGGACTAAGAAGAATGCTGGCGCAGCCAACTTTCTCAATCACCGCACAAATTGATTATACGTTTTTTTTTTGTTTTTTCTTCGTTTTTTTTTGGTTTTAATTTCTATGCTTTATTTGTTTTAATTTTTGTTTTATTTGTTTTTGTTTATTTTTTTATTTTTTATTGTTACCTAACATAAATATGTTTGATCGTTACCTACTATTATTTGGTTTTCTTATATTATTATTATTATGTTTTGTCCCCTTAATTTCATTATCATCATCAGCATCGTCATCATCATCGTTTATTGCAGTGTTTAAATTCATTGAATTCTTAGTGGTTTTGCTTCTTCTCACAAATTTACTTTCTTGTTTTTGTTTTTCACACACATTTAAAACTAGTATTTGTTATTGTTGCTGTTGTTTGCGTTTTCACTTTCATTTTTATACTTAATTAAATATTTTTTTTTTTTGTTTTCTTGTTTTTTTTTTTATTTTCAGCTATAAACAATTCGTTACAATTACCAAATGCATTTAGTTTATTTTTATTTTTTATTATAATTATTTTTTTTTACTTTTTGTTTTCATCAGTATTCGTTGCCGAATCAAACTTCAGCTGATTAAATTGTTTTTCATACCCGCAGTTATATATTTTATTACTTATTTTATAAATTAATATTTTCTTTTTGCTTACTTATTCTCTCTCTCTCTCAGTTGCTATTTATAATTAATTTTAATGACTTTTTCTTCGTTTTGTGTTTTTTCAATGACAATGGTTGTTTTTGTTTTATTGTGTACGAGCTTGTTGTTGGTTTCTTTGTTTTGTTGTTTTTGCAAATTTTTTTATTTTTTAATTTATTTATTTTTATATTTTTTGTTTGTTTATTGTTATACATTATATGAGGAATAAAAACTATCACGCACTAGAATTATCATTGGATCGGGATGTGGATGGGCCGGCCCCAATTTCATCGCCTAAGACGAATGTGGGACTGTGGCGGGACGTTGATGCAACTGGTTGATAATGATAGCCTTCACGGTAACGAGTATTTGGTTTCCTGGTTGTTTGTGTGTGACCCAGTGTTGGCCTTTGGTTAATCAATTCATTGGGTCTTTTGGCTGTAAAGAAAAAGAAGAAAAGCTTGAGTATAATTTATGTATGCACATACATATGTACATATATAAAAAAACAAAAATAATATTTTTGCTGTATTAGTTAGATCTAGAAGAAAGTACTCATAAGCTTTTGTTGGCACACATCTACCTAGCTGATTTTAGCCGTTTCGAATCGAAACTGACCCCCATCCTTTTTAGCTAAAAACCAATGCTGTTGCTGTAAGCCGGGCCTTCACCTTCTTCTGCTGTGGGCCGGAACTTCACATCATCTTCTTTCGCTACTTTCAATAATGCGATCTGCTCTATCGACTTTCTTGTGGATTCAAGTTTTGTGGGAGTAACCATTTGTCGGCTACTTGTATTGGGGTGGAACCCATTCTAACGACTGCCGCTTAGGCGCCCCCTGCCGGCATAAAAGGATGAACTGCTAGTCACCGCAACGTCAGTCGTATTCAGAGACTCAACATCTAAACCTATAAGTATTAGTCGAGAGTGCCTCAGGGTAGTGTCCTTTCACCCCCTTTGTTTAATTTCTACATATAACATCTTCCCCCTAGACCCAAGGGATTCTCTTTATTCTCCTACGCGGACCACTGTAACATTATGGGCACCATCGACGAACGCTGTACCAGGACAAAATCTTGCCTCATAGACCTTAACACCTTTTTAAACGAGCGAAATCTGCTACTGTCTCCGAATAAATTGAAGTTCCACCTTCTAGAGCCATACGAAAGCATTTCCGTAGACACTAAATGAGCTCCACATGGGGTCGGTTGACAGGTCTCTCAGAAACCAGCCTGTTAATCCCGTAATGGACATCCAACCAACTGAAAAACTGAAGAGAAGATCATCCTACCGATCGAAACTAGAGGCAACCTAGCCCAACTTCGATCTAGCTACTCGTAATTAGTTAAACTCTTACTTTTCCAGACTTAACCCTACCATACCAAATACTTGCTTGACATGTGGCATGCCCCTTAGGATACTAAACATCTCTTTAACTATTCAATTGAACCTGTAGAAACTGCTTGTTTCCTTGGACCCCCGTCAGAAGAGCTTTATGACGATTCTCAGAGTGGTCCTGCCTATTAGACAAGGAGAAGCCCAATAGACATATCTGTATTCCAGACCCCTAAAACGATGAAAGGTTCTCTACCAAAAGCTCTATAAATACTCTTTGGAAACCCCCAAACCTCTTTAATTAATTAGTTAGCATACCAGGTATATAAGGCTTTTGATTATAGGACGACGGCGATGATATTCGATTGTATTGTTGTTGTAGCTGTTGCTGATTATTGTGATTTGATTCGCTGTGTGCGGTGCTATTATTTCGATTGTTAAGTTGTGTTTGATGGTGTGTATTCGGCACATCAGTACTTTCAATTGGACTCATTGGTGTCATTTCACGATCTTCGATATACATTTCGCTGCAATCGTCGGGCACTCGTCGATAATATTGTGTCCATGGCCATGAGGCGATACCAGCCAAAATAAAAGATTCAATGGCGCAAATATATCCGAGTATCTAAAGAAAGAAAAATCATAAATTTATTTAATTTAATTATTTAGATCTGGCAGCACTCTTAGCATTTACATACCGCCGAAGTAAATAGTGTATCCTTTGTGTGCTTGTTTACGAGAACGTATTCTTCAGCGTAAAGCACCATATGCATTACAAGCGTCGAGCTCAAAATTAATATCAAACCAATGCTCAGGTACATCCATGTATTCTGGAGAAGGGGAAAAGTTAAAGCAATTCAAAAATTAAGTTTTTTTTTTTAATCTCTAACGTATTTAGTTAATTCAGACTTGTTAAATAACAATTACTAATCATAATGACTAACGATTTGATTGATTATTTTCCTGAGAATACATTTAATAATTGTTTACCATTACTTCAAATGTTTCATGATTATTTTACAACTAATTAAAAAATAATCAAAAGAAAATCATGATTTTTAAAAAAAATTTTAAATTATCAAAAAAAAAAAAAGATTAAAAATAATCTGGAGTAATCAAAAATAGTAATTTTTTTGATTATTTAATTTTTTTTTAAATAATCAGGAGTAATCAAAAATAGTTATTTTTTTGATTAGTTTTAATTTTTTTTTATTATTTTAAATTGATTACGATTAAAATTTATGCATTTTCTTGAAACAATTAAAATAATCACTACCAATAAAAAATCAATTAATCAATTGATTAGTAGTTACTAATCAAATTTCACAGGTCTGATTCAGTTATTTTATTTTTCTAATTTTGTTGTTGTTTTGAAACTGCAAACACTTCCCAAATATTTGGGGAGTATTACGCAGTCTTCTTAATTGGCAGCCGACATCAACAAGGAGCAAAACTTTATTTTAATTTAACTATTATTTTGTATAATCGTTTATCAATAATTTTACTTACAACTTTAGTCCAATTGAAGGGGAACATGAGTGCTATATGTGAAATGTCTAAAAATAACATTAGACATGTGATTAATAAGGAGAAGATCGCACAGAAGACCATTAATCTCAAGCGTCCAATGAGTGGCAGTAAAAAGAGGCCGACTTGTACTGTACCGGCGGAACATTCGCAGGCAAGACAAGCAGCTGACGATAACTGAAATAGAAAAAAGAAAGAAATTATTGATTATGTAAAAAATTGCGATAAGATTTTAGAATACCAACCACCAAAAGAATTCTCACAATCCCTGTAGGCGTTTTTAAATGTTGCGGATCACAGTGTAGGGCTACACCCCATGGCAGTGGCGTTAGGCCGCTGCGATGTTTATAATTGGCGTGCGAATCCCAGGACGTGCACGTGCCCAGCGGCGATTCTAAGGATATTGACAGCTCACCGGCTCTGCTGCCAGCTATTTCAAAATCCTGTTCATCATCCAGCTGACAGCAGACCGGTTCTAATTCGCGTATTTCGTCCAGTAGGAGTTCTATCTCGTCCGTCCCATATAAATCAGATAAAGACGGTATATAACGTTGGGTTTGTTGCATTTCCCGTTGCGGGGGTTGTCCCACATCACCGGATCTTGTGCGAAATTATGATGATTTTAAAAATTTTCAAATACCACACGTCAACCGCCAATTTGAAGATTTTCTATTAACACCCTTTTGTGTTGTTGTTGTTGTTGTAGCTCTTGCTTGTTAAACCAAAAATTTATCTAATCTATTTTGTTGCTTCTCAATGGCAGTTGTTGTGCAATAAAACCGTTAAATAGTTGATAAAAATCATGTATGTACGTGTTTCTTAGCTGTGATACGAGTAGTAGACGATGGATGGGATATTTGGTGTGTGTACGCTGCTGCAAATTGTGTGAAGTCTGATTAGTACAGAGGGATTGGAGCCAATGTTGAAGGTTTATATACTTGCTGGGCGATTTTTATTACGAAATCTATAAGAAGAAAAAAAGCAAAAGTTGTATATTAGTGCAGTTGAGGTTCAAGTAAAGTCCTCGATTGAAAACAACACTCTTTAAGTCACTACTCGTACTCCTACTGAGTTGTGGTGCAGAAGCTTTAACTCTGAGAGAAATGCTCTTCAAAAGATTTAAAACTCTTACATGGTATCGACGCCGACAAAGTACTCTGCTGGATCTTCTTTTTATTATAATATAACTTTTAAAGAGTTCAAGGCTTATTTTAGTGTCAACATTTCTCTAACAGAAGTCCCCAAACAATTTACATGACACATGCATGCATATTAGACGGAACCAAATAAATTATTATTTTTTCTCAAACGTTACCCCTACAATATTTTTGAAAAAATAGCTTTTTCCACAAAATACATAGTACATTTCCATGTATTTCAACGCTGAACAGAAATTTGCTATCAAAATTTGCTTAATTTGATGTTCAGCCTTAACCTAAAAAAAATAAACTTTTGAGGTTAAGGAAGACGAACATAATTTCCTTTAAAAATTTGGATTTACCTTTTTTCGGTTTTGATTTTAAGATTTTTAAGGTTAAAACTGGGCTACTCTGGAAAATCTCACCTGAGCAGTATTTTCGTTCGAAACTTTTTTGGCGAATTTAAATTCTTCTAAAACTATAGAAAGCTAAACTTTTTAATTCAATCGTTTGTCAGTTTTACACCGTAAATGGGACTAGTTCTACAAAATATAGACTAGCCATGATGGACTTAAGATTAAGCTATGTCAATTTTACACTATTTTTTTGCCACTCGTAAAAATAATAGCCCATAATGATAGTCGTGTCTTACAACCGTCACTTAACTCAAAAAGACTTAAAAAATTTTGGTAAATCATAGTCAT
The DNA here is from genome assembly GCA_951509765.1 of Sphenella marginata. Classification (NCBI taxonomy): domain Eukaryota; kingdom Metazoa; phylum Arthropoda; class Insecta; order Diptera; family Tephritidae; genus Sphenella; species Sphenella marginata. The sequence goes on along the minus strand of OX608080.1, from coordinate 19,047,006 downwards.
ATTAAGCAAAGATTTTAGCTAAAATGAAAAGTAACAGGATCCCCTTATGAAAAATATTAAGTTGGTTTAAGTTATCGAAATATTTTTTATGTTTTACAAGGTCACCCCGTTGAGTCTACTATTTTATTCACAAACCATAGCATAGCTTTAGCAATAAGCGGTAAAAGCTAAACTCAAGTTTGGTATAAGCGATATCACATCCACCATCAGAGACACAAACCGTGATTTTAAAATGTTAAATTAACATTTTCGTAATTTTAAAATTAAAACTCCGTCCTAGACCTAAAATATATTTTAAGTTGAATATGACACACATAAAACGTTGTTTATATAAGAATCATGTGTAAGTAGATAAAACTCTATTTTAATTTTACTATGATTATGGGCGAATATCATAATAATTTAAACCTTTTTTTCATTTGGCCCAATCTAATACATATTCTGATATTTTTAAAAATGCTATTAAAACTATTTGCCGCAACACGTTCTTCCAAAACTTCCAAGTACACCAACAAAGTGTTATACTGCTTGCGCTTTCAAAAGTTTTTCCTTCACACACAAATAACAGTTCATAAATATCAAATGTCTCTTTGTACAGGTAAAAACCGACACACCTAGCTAAATCAACCATAAATACGGCCAAGTCAACTTCGAGTGCAACTTGTGCACATTACCGTTATACCGTTATAAGTCTACATGTGACTTGTGCGACAACAACAATGATTGTGCAACCAATGCAACAATATGTCTGCATATTATACCCGAGGTGCAACTACTTACGCTATATATATGTACATATATAAAACCAATTCAAACAACCAACTGCCTAACCATTAAATCCACAAATCCAACGTACTACGTACGACTAGTCGTAGCTGCATACTAGGCGCCTCAAGGAGTTGCAACAAAAAAAAACTTGTCTTTCAAACACTTCAATTGACAAATTTAGCTAGACGATGAGCCGGATGCACAAGCGACTACAATCGTTTAATGGTGCAATGGGGCCAAACGGTAGCAAGTGGAAGTCAAATGTGGCAAAATGGGTGGTGGTTTGACCGGATATCAAAGAGGGTTTAGCATTAAAGCAGTTTATATGCAGATGAGCATAATTGATTTCATATTGAATGCACCCAACACGACCATAAATGTGAAATGTGCATTGTCTGCGAGTTTGTGTTTGTAAGCTTACTTCGTTCATATTCAAATGGATGTACTACATAAATATGATGACAGGGTATAATGGGCGGTATGTAGTACCCAATGCGAAATTAATAAGAATTTGAGTCAACCTGAAACACAATAAACCTACTCGCTTTAAAGATGTTACATCATAGAGACAGTAGAACCAAAGAAAACTTCTTTTGCCAATTTAAATTGGCATCTCACTTTACTGATGCCAGCTTGCGAGCAGTGATCCTTGTAAATCCTCACCTCTGGGAATAAACGATGGACATGGATAGCCACGAGACAATCTTCTACCGATATACACAACAATATTTGACGAAGTAGACTCTTTTCCACGACAAAACTAACACGACGTCTTCGCTTTCGCTTCTGCAATGTCTGGCCACTTAAGTCGAAACCGTAGCGCTAGATTCTAAGACTCCCAAGAGTCCCTTGTATCCGAACAGCAGTATTTTCCAAAATTTCTAAATTTCTTTCCCTAACATCGTTTGACATGTTCGTCATTCGGAAAGAGAGTTCTCATTAGAAGTGGCTTCACGCGCCAAGTCCCAAGTACCGTGTACAATGCGGAATGTTAGACCAGATGCGTCTAGTTAAGCTGCGATACAAACAACCCTCATAATTATAAACGGTTTAGAAGGAGGTGGCTATGACGCATAGATTATTTGGCCTCCCTTGGTGATCCAACTAGTAGTCTCAAATGCAGCTAAGTATGATTTGCCTACAGGGTGAATGTCAATACATATAAAATCCCTCTTGCACATTATAAGTATTCGCTGCATATATTGAATAGGATACTCGTGTACTGGTAGCGCATCAATATCAATATACATATGTATATTCGTAGAAACCCTGCCTGAAAAATTGTGTAGCTGAACTTTAAAGAGAGTGATCCATCCTAACTTAAAAATGATTCTAAAATAAACAACATTTTATGTCTGTCATAGTCAACTTAAATTACATTTTATGTTTAAAACGGAGTTTTGATTTTAAAATGAGGAAAACGTAATTTTAACATTTTAAAATCACGGTTTGTGAATATTTGTTTAATATGACTACTGGCAACTATGATTATGAGCCATAGGTTGATAAGTTAATTTTAATTTGTACAACCTACTTATAGGGGTTCAAAGTATTTTTGTCAGACCGTCCTACACTAACCGTTTGGGCATAAAAGGGTAGAGTTAGTCTCTTCATTGGACATGCTCAGACAAAAGGGATTACTTTGCGACTGATCCCATATTCATCTTCGACTAAACGCATTTGCTGCAGGGAGCTTATGGGGAAAATTTACATACATACAAAATATGTGGGTGTGCGTGCGCCTAATAGTATGCAAAGCAAATAATACTAGCAAGGCTCTATTGTGTGTTATATTGGTGAATGCAAAATTCATGTTTTATGAGGCAAAAAACAAGAACAACAACAGTAAAACAACAAAAGGTATTAAAAATTAAAAAAAAAAAAAACGCAGAATAAAAGGAGCTTAAAATTTGTGGTTGTACATATTTTGCTGTCAATGCAATTTTATTGTTTTTATTGTTTTTATTCAACGCGAACAGTGAAGTGCATTCACCACTTGATGGATTAATGCATTTCTGAATGATGATCGTTTGTATACGGAAGTGTAAACGAGCGACAAATAATGTAAGCTACCAATAGGCGTATTCTTTTGATAAATAAGCTGCAAAATAACTAATAAAGCCGTAAGCAAAAATCAAAACTTAAACTTTTGTGAGAGGAAAACTACCAAGTCTCTGCATCGTTTGCTCTATTTGAAATTTTAAAATGACAAATTCGTGCTACACGAGGAGAGGAAGTAGAAAAAAGGAGTTGGGAGAGGAAGGTCAAAAGCTCACGACCAAGTCATGAAAAAACGAATAATTAGAGGAAGCGGAATATTGAAAGATTCGCAGAAACTAAGAGATGGAAGGGTGAGATCGCATTTTGACATTTCATTAAAAATTTTTAACATTTCTTAAAAAAATTTTAACATTTAACCAAAATGGCAACAGCGAGAAAGTTTCACGTCATTTTAAATTGAATGGGGCCTTTTCAGCTGTGTTGGTGCTGTTGGTTGTTTGGCATGGTGAATTTCTACCGCAGTAACGCGTCGTTTTGCTACTTCAGCCAAAGAACCCCAAGCCAGCTTATCGATCATCTAGTTTTCATATATGTTACGTCGACCTGGCATCTATGTATATTATAGAAACGATATGTGGACTCGCAAGGTTCAAGGCTCGCGCTCTGCACTGGTCAACAAGATCCTGTTTCATTGGGGTCCGTTAAGCTACCTCGTGGATAGCGAAGATATGGACTTTAAGTATACTCGTTGTGTACGGCGAAGAATCCCGATCAAAGTCCTTCCATCTTTTTAAATTGAGGATCTGTCCAACTCCATCCGCATGTCAAAGTCGTAAGGTTGTTTTATTTAACGCGCTTACTACATCCAATTTAGGTTAAGTTGTCCTAGTGATAAACAAGCCAAGTAATTCGTCCAGAAGCGAAAAGTGATCTTTTCCAAACTCGCTGACAAAAGATGTGACCTAATGTATGCAGCATAAAACAATGACACATCACAAAAGTAAAAACATATGTGGAAATAATGCATTTGTATTTGAGCGATAGGGCACGTAATGGCAAGCGTTGAGTTGAGTCTTCGAGTGTGTACTAGGAAAACGTGCTACAAATACAAACACTAAGTATTTAATAAGTGATTTTAAGGAGTTTTCAACGATATTATTGATGGTATTCAATGGCATCACTTAATTAAGTCTTTCCCCTATTTAATGGGTACAAATACTTTTTAAGGAAAATCCATTGAAAAACCAGCATCAGCTGGAATGTTTCATGGGCTATTCAGAGATTTGCAATCAATTTTTGTGTTGCTATTGTAATGTACATACAGTGAAAGACGTTGTATAATGGGTGAATACAGTTGGAAAGGATGGATATGTGTAGTTTGTAGAATATTTTATTTTATATCATCATTAGATCCGCGGTCGTGTGAGGCTTCGCAAGCCTCGAAAAAAAAAATATAGACGGCAGGAACGGCAACAATTTGGGATCTGTGTTTCATGTCAGACCTTCAGTAATACAGCGCTGAAGAAGTCATTCGAATCTTTGTAATAGTTATTTAGTGATGCTAGTACAAAAAGACATACGTAAATACAGATAGACAGGCAGAATTTAAGAGCATTTTTAATAGGTTAATGTTGCTCTAAATAAGTCTGCCCATAAGCCTTTATAGGTAAAATCTGTTATCTGCAGACATCGACCCCATACAATTAAACTATACGTATAAAATAGTTTCAACCAAGTTTTATTGCCACCACTGTAAACAGCAGGAAAAACAATTTTTCTTCAAGTTATATATTAAGTTGGATGTCTAGTAACACATTAGTGAAAATTGCATTCAATTCTCTACAACGGTTTTTGAGTGATGCGCGAACAAAGGTACAGATGGGCGACCAACTTTTCAAAATATTTTGGTTTGAAAGCCTTTAAAATGGTCAAATACCTTAAATTTGTGGTTTGTATCTAGCTCGTGGGAGAAAACTCAGCCGCCCCAGATTAAGAGCGTGGGCATGAAGTATCTCACACTTCTGACCTCTCTCTTCAACCCTTCCTTCCTTTCCAGCTACGGTCTATCGGTGAACCCGTCCACAGGTCCACTGGTCAAAGAGTCCCTTAAAATATTGCTCCTTCCATTGAAACAGAAATTTTTTTTTGACCCGAGATAGAATGAATGATAAAAAAAGCGCTATAAGGATCGCAGTTCAAGTGCCTGTAGCCCTTACCTGGAAGCAAACATTTTCCGCAGGACCAAATATCAAGCAGAAAATCACTCCATGAGGAGAGTTTGGGTCTTACTACCATCTCATCAAGCCAGTGTGCGACCCTAAGTAAGATTTTCCAGCAATGCAATTGGAGTGAGCTCATCCCATCGTGAAGGGGACGAGTTCTGTTTTGATGGAGTTCAAAGACAGGCCACAAGAATCTACCCACTTGGTCAACGCGTTCAGATAACCTTGCAGAGTTTGTTTACGACGTAAACTTAGAGGAGCGTGGGATAGGGCTACGCCACCAACGACTGTATCTCACAGAGCCCATCGACCCCTGAATAATAAGGATCTTTTTGAATGCTTTTCGAGAGGTATAAAGCCGTCCAGAGCAAGTTTCCTATAATCGAGAAAATTCCCTTAACATTTTTTCCAACCAAAGACCAAGTCCGTGAAATGTTTCACACTGCGCATCTGGTATTGGCAGATGCCATGAATCTTCAAGTAGAACTTACACACAAACCTACATGCAATCCGAATCAAAAGTACAAAGGTATCTTGTTTGCACAGTCATTCTATTTAAGAGAGAAAACAGTCAGCAAGTGAATTCTTAACACTCCAACAAACACAGTCATAAGATGATGCACACAAAGAAAGAAACGAATGGCAAGCGAATACTTGAGGTAAGCGCGATTGCAGATGCTGCACAGTTGCCCTAAATTTCCATCAAAAAAAAAAAAAAAAAACATGAAAAATTCAAATAAAGGCGAATAATCCTAAGACAGCTCATTCAGTCACTTGTTGTTGCACGTTGCCTATACGTTGATGGCAGGGAGCGAGAATAATAGTTATTTTCGAAATTGCAATTGAAAAAGTCTGACGGATAGAATTTCTTTATTTGATGTTTGCATGCAGCCAACATTTTAAAGTTTAGCAGTCCAAGGATCTAGGTAAACTCTCCTTCGTTGGTGAGTAAGTTTTGATTATCTCAAAACTCAGAAACTCAGTGAAATGAGAGAACTGATAGGTGAAGATAAACGCGCTCTCCCTAGTGAGGTACACCTCACTCTACCTCAACATAAATTGCTATCACTTTCCATGATATTTGAAATAAGTTTTAGCACTTACAGTCCCTGGTCCTATTGTTCCATTGTTTTATTTTAGTTTTAGTTGTTGCATTGTGCAAAGTTGTTGTTTTTTTACTTATCTTCTTTGGTCATTTTGGCTGCTGTTTGGCTGCTTTGAGTTGTTATTGTCGCCGGCTTAGCAAGTGGAGCAAGGACACGAACGCCAACTTTTCGGAGTTGTTGCATATTCGTAAATATATATGTAAGAATTTGACACACTAAGCTAATATTGAAAACACGTTCAAAGATGCATGTGTTATCATGTATGTATGTATAATAGCAAGACCTACAATTACTAGCCATAACCCTGCAGTGAAATCTTCTATTTGCAAAAACTTTATGAAAACTAAAAATAATATAAAACTAACCAAAATAAAATAAAATAATATCAAACTAAGCAAAATGAAATAAAATAAAATAAAATAAAATAAAATAAAATAAAATAAAATGAAATAAAATAAAATAAAATAAAATAAAATAAAATAAAAAAAATAAAATAAATCAAAATAAAATAAAATAAAACAAAATAAAATAAAACACATCACATACTAAACCCTTTGTTGCCGCTTTATCGATTTCAGTAGGCTGGCTGGCTAAACCTGGTTGGAGACTGTCTTCAGTGTACGAAAATTGAATGGACAAATGGCGGAGTTGGCCCTTGATCGGTTTTCGTTGTATCTATGTATGTATATATTTCGTTTGATTAAGCTTTGTTGTTGTATTACATGCATTAAGAGTAATTATTATTTTCATTGATTTTACTAGAACGAGGGTAATACCCTTGTGTCGCTATAAAATGGCTATTTGTAAGTGCAACATTAAAAATGCACTTTGGCCTAGCCCAAAAGGCAAATGACGCGTATCTAAATATAACAAAGTTTAACTCTAATTACACATATAGTAAAAGTGTACATATTAGAAATTTATTGTATGTAGTGCTACAAACAAAGTTACATAAATAAGCAACAAAAACTATATGAAAAGTGAAACTGGGCGCTATTTACTCTACGACCACCAAATGGCCGGCATACTTGTGTGGCCAAGTAAAGTAGCGCAGAGTCAAGTATAAATGCAATAGATATAAGGCGACTGGGTCAAAATGCCGCCAGCAATCATCGATAAATGTTGAACTTATGTATATACGTCGTCGTAATGTCTGTCTGCATTTAATGCAATGAAATTTTTGCCCTTTGCACGCATTCATTTGTTATTTGAAATGATTTAGTATTTTTCAATAACAACCCAACCAGCCAAGCAAACTTGAAATAAATTTATAAAAAGATTTTCCAAATAAACATTAAGCTTACAAATTTCTGATTTTTCATTTACAAAACGCTTGAAAGTAAACGTTTTATAATTGAAACGACACATTGGTTTTAAGTGTTTGAAATAAACTTACAAACAATTTTCAAAAGATAACTTTTTTAAAGTTTTCTATTTAAAGCTTATAATAATATTTTAAATGTAAACCTTTGATAAACATCATCTTGAAAAAATAAACTTAAAGTAAGTTTTTTTTATGTTTACTTTTGTAAGCCAAACCCTTACAAAATGTTGATTTTTTGCTTTAAAATAAGTGAATTGTAAGCGTTTCTTTTAAGCTTATTTATATAAGCTTACAATAAATATTCAAATGAAATCATTTTATTATCATTTTTTTAACCTTTATTAGAATTATTTTAATACATAAAAGAACATATTACAAAAATGTTAAAATAAAAAAAAAACTTTGTTTTTGAACTTTATAAAAAGCTTACATTAAACTTACAAATATATTGATATTGAAAACGCTTACATTTCGCTTATTAAAGCAAGCTTACTGCAAGTTATTTTTAAAAACACTTACAGAAATGCTGGCTGGGAAACAACAAAGTTTTGTATGTGGTTTGAAGATAAGTAGTAAACAAAAATAGGTAAGGAATAACGTCTAATGGCCTAATAGCGCTCATGTAATTCTATCTTAGTATAATTTTACAGTGTTGCCACCTTTATGCATTACAAAAATTTATTGAGAAATGCCATATGCCTATCAAACAAAAGATATTTTGCGTGGTATTTCGAAAAAAAAAAAATTTAGATAGGGTTGCCACTTAATTCCATTATATTTAATTTATTTCTATATACGCTTTTGTCCTGAAAACGCCTTGAACTATTTGAATGCAAAGGTTATATGCGTCCAGCTTCTTACTTAAGTCCTCACTTAGGGTGTGTTTTACAGGGTTCGGGCATTTTGTAAAATTTCTAAAATTAAAAATGGCAACATGGGCATGCAAAGGAATTTCAACAAAACAAATTCTAGGTAAGATGAACAGATAGGATTGCCTCTTAATATTTTTTTTTGCATTTTTTTCCTTATTATCTCAAAAACATATGGCCTCAGTGGGACGATCTTTTTTAGATAACTTTTGAGATATTTAATATTTAATAATAAACCAGAAAAAAATCTATGAAAAAAATTTCCGTCAGATGTCCGTTTCAGAGTAAACAAGAATTTAATAGACGCGGATCGCCTATAACCCTGCTCCCAGAAAAGTCAATTCTTCGTTTTCGCTTTTTGAGGTTAGGGACAAGTCGCGAATTGTTTGGATGAATTTTGTTACTGTTTAAATACCAATTAAATAATGATTAATAATCGGAATTATTCCCGGTTTGATTGATTTTTTTTTCTGAGAATCCTTTTAATGATTGATTTAAAATTTACTTTAAATTTTTAATGAATATTTTCCAATTATTATTACGATTATTAATAGTAATAAAAACAAATCAAAAAAGTTTATTTTTATTTTTTTTTGATTAATTTTTATTTTTTTTTTGGATTGTTTTTGATTACTTTTTAATTTTTTTGATTATTTTTTCATTATATTTTCTGATTGTTTTTGATAACTTTTTATTATTTTTTTATTTTTCATGTTTTTGACTATATTTATTTTTTTCTGATTTTTTTAATCGTAAGCAACTTATAATTGGCAATTCTTGAAAAAAAAAAAAAATTAAAATAATCATTACCAATTCACGTTCAATGAATTGATTAATCCGTGTATTACTATTTACTAATCAAATTCCTCGAAAGGAATTGAATCCTGAAAGAGACCTGTGAGAAATGTGTCCGTTTTAGTTGTGATATGCGCTACTTCCAAAGACCCAACTGTCAAAGCCTAAGATTGCACTTTTGGATGCTATTTCCTTGATAAATAGATATTCGTTAACACCTTTAATTTTCAAAACGATTTCCATTAAAGTTCTAAAATTTGACTTTGGCTGTTATTACCTGTGACCACTTCGCATCGCTTTATGAATATAATTTAAGTAAATCACTTTAACTTGCTCGAAAAAAATGCTATTCCTGGGTGTCCTTTAATTATGCATTACCATTCCTTGTCACGAACTAATGCATTTTTTGCCAAACAAAAGAACACAAAAGCTTGGCAAACTGTCAAAGAAAAATCAAATAAGAACACTTGTCAAAGTTCTGTCATTTCACTCAACAAATACTAATTATTGTTTTATGTGCATATATTTACATATGTATGTATGTACGTAATTATGTACATTAGGGTTACACCATTTTTTTGAGTGGTTTCTGTGTGCCCATTTTAAAATATTTACAAAAAAATTCAATTAGTTGAATACCCAAATTTCAATCTCTAACTCTACTCAGAATTAAAAAAAAAACGTTATATTAGATCCGCCCTAATGTAAATTTATTTAACAAAATACAGCCTTCACATGGTTCTTTCAAATGCAGATATACATACGAACATAGCTCAAATATAAAATCGCATAGTAAGAACAATGAGCAAAGTAGAAAACAGTCCACACCTGTCACAAAGAGCGCCTAAAAGCATTTTAGGCAACATTATCTTCAGTGGGCTCATTCATATTGGGCACATATAAAGGCGTATTCACATATGTATGTATGTACATACCAACTGCCAACAACTTTTCACTTGCATGAATATGGATAGATAGACAATATGTTTGTACATGTATGTAATACATGTATGATTGTAGGTAAGTATTCAAGTTTAACTCCATATACATACATTCTAATATACATATGACCGGATCAAATAATTTTTTTTTTATTATATTGATACATTTTTTTTGTGTTTTTTTTTGGTAGGTTTTAATTAGTTCTTTTTATATTGCATACATATATTTTATTCATATTATTCACAATTACTAGATCGGACCAAATATTTTTTTTTTTTATTTTATTGATTGGTTTTTTATTTTTTTCTTTCCCGATAAGTTCTATTTATATTGTGTCAAATTTGCAAGGTTAATTTCACTGTTTCAAAGTTACTCAAAAATTATTTTTTCTCGCTTCATCATATTCACCGTTAACATTTATTTAATCCGGAAATTTCATTAAAACTTTTTTTTTGTTCAGACCTCAATATTCTATAAAACTATATCCAGCTAAATATTTTTACTTCAATACACTATTGAGTCTTGCAGTAAAAGTGAAATCAGTCAAAAAAATACATTCAATGATAGGCCTTAGGAAGTTTATATTGAGAACTGTAACTTTTACAGAAATTGTTTCGCCATTTAAAAACAATCAATAAAGTAATTAAAAAAATTAGTATCTTTTGTATCAGTCTAATATACACATACATACATACTAACATATGCCCACCTCACTAGCGCTGATGCACACACTAATTACAACCAGCATGAAAGCCATCTATCACATAGCAAACAAGAAACAGATTGCTAAGGTTAAACCCACAAGTAAGACAGTCTAAATTCGGGTGGAAATATCCAACTGTAGTTGCTGCTGCAACTGAGTATAAAAAATATAACTAAATACAAATGAAATCTCTCCTCATTTTAACGATCCAGTCAACCAACCATTGGTAACATAAAAGCGGAATTAATAGTAGAAAAAGTGTTGTAAAACATTTTAAAACACGTCACTCATTGCTTTCAGCTCAAAACAAACGAATGTACATCATACTTTTTGTTTTTGTTGCTTTGTTAATTTCGTGTTTTGATTGTGCCTGTGCTAAGTTGTTTCTGCATTTGTTCTGACACTTTTCTGCACATTTCAGCATAAACTCTCTCTTTTCCTTTTTCAACATTTAAATTTATGTTTCTTCTCTTCTATGTTTAGGGACGCGTGAATTAGTACCTTGCGTGTGTGTGAAAGATTTGTATGTGAGCATTAATGCTGACAAGAACAAAATATATACATACATATATAGTTAGATATTTTTTCCTCATGAATTAGAATTTTCTTCAACTAGGGTGGTGTGCAGTTATCTATACAATGAAATCAGTCTGTACAGCAAAATCGAGGAACCAGATCCTTGCACACAAGTCATTGTAACTTTCTTCACATCGCAATTGAGCCACTTATGTCCTTCTATGAAACTTGTTACTTTATGATCGAGGAATTTTGGCAAGTAAAATGGACGTTATCGATTGATAATCACTCCCCTATTTTTAATATCGTTTATTTCGAAACTTTTTCCTGTACCTCTTGATCTACGCCTTCTCTGAATCAGAGCAGTCGAACCAATAGATTTGCTATTTTGCTTTAAGGAAAGTTTAGCATTTAAGTTTATATATAAAGTAAAGATATAGATAGCATGGATTGCATAATTCATTGAAATTATATAGTTAGGAAATTATTATATTTGATCCCAAGATTAACTTCGTTATCCTCCTTCCATATTATGAGTGACAAATTTTGAAAAATTCTGCTGCTAATAACTTCAGTAAAAATGAGCTATATCGCCTGTGAACCACGCCCACATATGATTTATGTAGGCATTTTAGACTTGCTTACTCGCATTTTTCGTTTAGCATTAGTGTGTCGGCCATGGCGTATACGTAACATTTCGCCATATGAATCATTTTTATACCCACATAGTATCTAGTTGGATTATTCTGAATAATAGACTTCTTAAATAAAAAATAAAATTTGATTCATTATTTAAACTAATTTTAGTGATGAGTGAAATGTAATTTGTTATTCAAATATTTATGAGTAAAGAATAAAATTACAATTTTTGGCAGACTTTTTGGGCGGTTTCTGTATAAATTAAGTTTCACTGAGTGGTTTTGATTAGAGTTAGGGATCATTGCTGCATACATAAACTAAAGCTTTTGACTGGACTTTTTAGGGACAAGATGATTATTTTCGGGGTAACTTCGGAGTAGCTTGAGGGATTATTTTAGGATATTTTCGGAACCATTTTGGAATTGTTTTAGTGATCATTGTGAGCAAGTTTCAAGGAAATTACTTCGAAACGTAGTCCCAAAAACAATACCGAAATAACCAGGAAAAAGGCCATGAAACAATCAAGAAAATTCTTAGAGTTGTCATGAAAAAGTCCCAAATGGGTCCAACAACTATTCCGAAGACATCCAAGGAATTCGTCTAAGAGCCTAATTTTGTTCAGCAATGATCCCTAACTCGAATCAAATCGAGTCAGTGAATATGGAAATATCCCAGAAACCTTCATAAATACACATTATGTCTATATGCACATAAATATTATGGTCGCTACACGCATTTCTCACCTTAGAAAAGCACGGGATTCTGAAATTCGTATTCTTTATACTTATCTAATATCAAAAAAAATTTAATTTATAAACTTAACGAATTACCTACCATAATAATTTATTTAACATTTTTTTTTTAATTTTTTACCGTGTATTTGAAAGGCTTGGTAAGCATTACCCCTTCGACTGCATTTGATAGTTTCCATTTTCTTACTGCTCTTTTTTTTGTTTATCTCTATGTATTCGTTAGTGTTTTGTTAGTTCATGTGAAAAGCGTGACCAAATGTAATGCCATATTTGTAGTAACGAGCCTTTAATGATGTTCTCTTTGAAACCATTATGATTACTCGCACAAATTGAGGTACGTAATATTTAATAATAATACACACATACTAAGTGAGGTTGGAGGAACTTTTTCTGCTTTCTGTTGTACGTTCCATGTTCTGTACTATTTTTTAAGTTTCTCCAAATTTGTGCTAGATCAAGACACTCATTTTAGACATCCATAGAGTCATTAAGTATTTTTAAATTATTTTAAATTAAGTCGCCTCCTTCCCTCTGCCCTAATCTCAATACTAAATTAGGAACATAGTTCACCAAAAAGCTTTTGGACTCTTCAACATCCGTTTAGACTCACTCTTCCTTTAGCTCTCATTGAAGAGTCCACCAAATGTAATTCTTGTACAGTTCATTGCCTTTAACTTCAAATTTAGTTTAAAAATACACTCGGTCGTTATGAGCCCATACATACATAGCTTCCTCCATTATTCATTTCATGAGTTGTAATTGCTATGTGCTGCTCTAATTTGTATGGCCTGCAAGAGTCACAATTCCACTAACTATTGCACACCCTTACAAATATTTAGGTAATTGGCAATTAAAACAATCACATAAGTGCACAAAAACACATAGTTAGTAGCAGAAAAAGAAACTAAAAAAAAAGTAAAAGCGATAGGGGAAAAATTCTTCTTAGTTAATGTTTTGCATTCAAAGCTTTAAATGAAAGTGACATAACAGCAGTATAATTCACTCGCGATTGAAGCTTGAGCAAGAAATGCACACACGCACTAACACATACACATAACATTTGTACATTCCCAGCAAAATTTTTGCTTACCTAGAATCGGAGCTGTAATCCAACGAATATTGTGGAACACATTACCAACCATATGAAACCACCGATTATTTTAACCCAGGCATGTCATTAAGCGAAAGCGCTTGCTCTTTGCCTTACTGAGAAGGATTTTTGGAATGCATATTTAGAATCTCTTTTTTTATATTACTCGCTTCTCTTATGCATTACTCAGAATCTATTCTGTAATGCAATGCTGCCATTGCAACTGGTAATGGAAATAATCATCGGGAAGTATTTCTTGATTACATATAAACTCGTTTTGTAATCGATGTTAGGAGAAGCGCTTGCCAAAAATTTTGCTGGGTTCATGCGTTCCAAAGTACTACCTTGCAATCAAATGAAAACTAGTCCTTAAGTGTACTATAACTAGAATTATTTGCCAAAATTCGAACTAGTCCGAAAAAGATAAAATTTTGTACAAAATATAAGCACCATATTTTGAAAACACCTCCAAATTTATTACACAAAACTTTTTTTTCCAAATATTAATGAAACATAAAATGGGTTTTAAAATAATATTTGTGAGGTCGTGAGAGGGTTAAAATAGTTTATGAAACTCTTTACTGGAAAATTTCGTTAGATGTCTTTTCAGAAAAATATGAACAAAAAAGATTTTTAAGTCATCAGGAAACAAAAAAAAAGAACAAAGATGCCCTTTGAAATATGCAACGATTTTGAAATTATTCTTTAATACACAAGTTTTCTCGACTTGATTTTTCGGCCATTTTGAAGAAATGAAAGAAAATAATGCCTAAGAAGACCTCTTGTGAAATTTATTGGTGAACAAAATAAAAAATAATAAAATATTTTAACCCACTCAAGACCACACAAGCAATTTTTTAATTTAAATTTTCGCAGAAAGCGCCAACAAGACCCTTTTAAGAGAGAGCCAACTGATTACAATATTCTACAATTTTTGTGCAATTTTGTATGTTCTCGAGCTTCATATATCGAGCCCATATGAATATTAATAATGTTTTTTCAAAAATTTTTCAAATTAAAGTGACCGTAAAAAAAATAGCTTTGAGAGTGCAAAAATATTTGGAGGTTATTTGACTTTAAATGAGAAAATTAAAACTGAAAATGAGAAAACATAAAATGCGACAAGTATAATCAAAGGTTTTTTATGAATATTGGCCTCTTCTACTATGCTCAAAACAGATATCCGCTGAATCGTCTTCATTCCAGACCTGTTTAATAATGATTACTAATCGATTTTTTTTAATGAGAATCCATTTAATAATTGATTATCATTACTTTGCATTTTTAATGATTATTTTCCAATAAATTAAAAAATAATAAAAAAAATCATGATTTTACACCATTGTTAAAAGTAATCTAAAATAATGAAAGGTAATCAAAAAACGATTTTTCTATTATTTTTTATCATTTGTTATTTTTTTCTGATTGCTTTCTTTTTGGGACTTCCTTTTTGATTTTTTAATAAAATTTTTGATTTTCTTTTGCTTATTTTTTTTTTATTTTTTATTTTATTAATTTTCATTATTTTTGATTTTTCATTTTGTTTTAGGCGTAATCAGTTTTTAATTGCTTTCTCTTGAAAATAACTCAAATTATCATTACGAATTAAAAAATTAAAAACAGGTCTGCTTTATTTATTCAAATATAAATTTATCTTAAATATTTTATTATTTATGTTTTCTCATTATTGTGCTGAAAAGGTGTAGTTGTGAAGTAGCTTGCAACTAGTTGGTTTCACTGCATTGTGTAAGCAGAGGCGTAACTAGTTGACACGCGCAGCACATGTAAATAAAAGGGAAGCGTGAATTAATTTTTTTAATGGAAATCGTAAAAAAAATATCAAATATAACAACACACATATACAAAACTTAAGCACTTATATACATACGAATGATTGAACAAAGCGCGTTTTGCTGACGGGGTAACAACAGCCGCCATAGGCCTCCTGACTGACTTTCACGTTAGGCGGCACGAAACACGTTTGGTACGCGCGACAATCAAACAGTTGACAGCGACGACTTTAGGCACGCGAACTTCGCACGGCATCAAATTTGCACTGCTTTGAATGCTTAAAAAAATTCAAAACGAAATTAAAAGTGAACAAAACTAAATACTAGCAAGCGCATTGCCATAGACAAAAAAAAGCTGTTAAAGGAAAAAAGTTGCGAGCAGCAGAAAGTACAAACTAAAATCCAAAGTGAATAAAATGAAAACAAAAAATAAATAAAAATAAAAACAAATAAATAATACAAAGCGAATAGCTTAAATGCAATACTGTTTTACTTGTTTGGCTTAAGCCATACGTAAAAGCAAACAAAATAAAACTAAACAACAACGCTAACGCTAAAGGAAATCGTGAAATGGTAAAATGAGACAGAGAAGGAAGTGAAAAAGTTGGTACTGAACATCGTGCATATACCCAATTGTAAGAGTTTAATGATAACAAATTGTTATCCTGCCTTGATTATTAGCCATATTCTTTAGCAGTTGAGTGCTAAACACTGTAAAAACTTCCTAGTAGCAAAACTGAAGCAGAGAAGATTTAAATACAGCAAGTTTCTTAGTCTCAGAAATTCATCCAAATTGTTCAAAACGTTTTTCGAGATAAAAGGCCAAACAAAATGAATTATTTTGATTTTCTGCTTTTTCGGCAGCGTGAGTACTAGATTTATACTGGAACGATTTTCCGTCATCTTCTGTCAATTTTTGCTATTTTACAAACCGGTTTCGGCGATTCGCCATCTTCAGTGTAAGTTTTCGTTCTCAAAAAAATTTAAATGGCTACTCGAGGTTGACAGGGAAAAAAGGTTGACATAATAACATTTTAGCACAAAACATGCCGCACTATTTAGCCCATCACCACCCAGTTTTAAAACTTCCACCTAGCAAAAAAAACATTCACAATTGTTTTTTTTTTTTTACTTCTATCCCGGATCACATTAACTTTATTGAATATATCACGCTGCAACTTTGATTTGCCTGTTAATAGACCGCATGGATGAGCGTTTTACCAACTTGGTATAAAACCAAATAAGCGAGTCAAGTCGCTGCACCCAAGCGTAATAACAAACGAATATACAAATAATGCCACTACACGAAACATGAATATAATGACATACACACGCGCATAATGACACAAAGCAGCACATAAGTGCGCTAAAGTCAACAGCAAGTGACTCTTGCCATTGCCACAACCACACCCCTGCCAAATGAAAGCACATATCAACACATTTGTGTGTTTGTATGTACGAGAACGCTGCTCCGCTGTTGGACGTTGTTTAACGCGCTACTACACATTCTAACAGTTTATCCAATGCGTTTAGCCACTTTTGGTGGGGGTGATATGGATTCCAGCGCACTTTTACGACGAGTATAATACGAGTTTTAAAGTGACATAGCTATACGGTGCATGCACTTGTATGCAATGCGAAGGTATCCATACATATGTAAATATATGTATGTATGCAATTGCAAAGGTAATGAGCGGAAATACGAGGAGACCGTTTGTTTGTTAGTGTTGCCGCAGGTAAAAACTAAACTACTCAGGAAGTATACAACTAAGCAACTAGAGTTATTATCAAATCCTAGATTTTGTAGGACTAGAAATAACATAACATAACATAACATAACATAACATAACATAACATAACATAACATAACATAACATAACATAACATAACATAACACAACATAACATAACATAACGTAACATAACATAACATAACCTAACCTAACATAACATAACAAAACATAACATAACATAACATAACATAACATAACATAACATTACATTACATAACCTAACATAACATAACATAACATAACATAACATAACATAAAATTAATAAAAATAAACTAAGGTAAAGGGAGGGAAAGGAAAATCTGACAATCGTATACCGGACAAAAGTTAGTCGCCCGACTAGTTTGGCTAAACCTTCATGCTAGTTGCGATGTAGTTTGGAACCAGTATGATCGACTGCGGATTGCACATGTATGTATGTATGTATGTATGCATGTATGTATACAGTTGATAGAATTCGCTCTTACTTGTATTCGTGTGTGTGTTATGTCGTGCTGTGGAACCCCGTTGACCTTGTTCCAGTTAACTATTTAGTAACGACATAAACATTTTCACCCATGCCAATGCATATGTACATACATACATATGTATATGTATGTATGTAAGTACAAACACACATTATTTTGGAGGTAGGAAAACAAATAGATTTGTATGAATGCCACTAGCAGCTAGCATGGTAGACGTTCAAATATCAATGTGTCCATTATGTTTTCCGCCATTAAATGAATAAAGTCTGTGAATTGTAAATTTTGTGACAACGGTTCATAATTATGTATGTTTAATTCAATTAAAAATTGAAAATGTTTACGCCAGCAAACCTGTTAGTGACCGCAATGGGAAATAAGTTTTTTTTAATTTGGAAATATGGAAATAATTCATGCACTAAGCACCATGGCGTATGAGTGATTTTTAGACTCAACTGGGCATTAGAGCGAAAGACAAAGAATTTTTGAAATAGTCATAGAGGTATATAAAATCAAAGCAATTCTATATCATTTGACATACCAAATTCAGATATTTTTGATAAAGAACATCGCAATTCCTATTTCTCCCTGCTGCTATTGATTAATCCCAATTTCATGTAAAATTGATAAATGCGTTTACAGTATTTGGAGCGAATAAACTACCGAAAATTAAGTAAATCACTGAGAGGAGAACTTAAAAAAATAGGAGCTATTGCGACATTTCGGAGTAAACTAAACAATAAAAAAAAAACAAAATACACACTAAATTTAGATTATTTGTAATGAAAAGAAAATTTGAATTTTGTACCCTTTCAACATCAGAAAAGTAGAAAGACTAACTCTGAAATCACCAAATTGGTAGTTCTGTAAATTAGCCATTTCGTAAACAGACATTCATATATTCGTATAAAAAGCACACGAGCTCACATACACCTATGCACTTATGTATTCTGACCTTAGCTTGGTAGCATTTGTATCTTCATACATACATATTGGATGAATATTCTATTTAATGGCAAAACAATAAAGCGACAAAATCAATTTTGTATAATTTCCTTGGAGTATTAATTGCATAGACACGACATATACAAATGGTAATTATAATAATTAGAAAACTGTTTATATTTGTTTATTTGAAATGAAATGCTATGGATCCTCACACACTCAATAAGGCTGAGCACATTGTAGATATTACAGCAATTTACTAAGCGGAAATTTTATATTCTATATACACTGTTCAAAGACTGTCTTTTTTTGAAACTGTTTCGTAATTTTACTACAGGGCATAACCACTAAAGCTGGTGAATATGATAGCACAGATAAATTAATGTCCGAAAATTCCATTGCCATTAAGAAGTTCAGAAAGCCTCGAGGGAACAATGTCAGCAATATCACAAACTGACAATATGAAATATGAATTTACAAAGCCAAAACGTTAATAAATAATAGACATACCTACACACTCATATAGTAGACACGAGACTGTTATTTGAACAAACACAATGCCAATTTATCTTTTCATTGCATATACTACAATATGCTTCCTAAACAAACTATGGATGTACATAAAAAAAACACTCGATACGTGCAACCCAACAACCACGTTTAGACATAGAAATAAAATAAAAATGAAATAAAATAAAATAAAATAAAATAAAATAAAATAAAATTAAGTATACAAAAAAATAAAATAGAATAGAATAAAATAAAGAAACTAAAATAAAAAAATAAAATAAATAAAATTAAATTAAATTAAATGAAATTAAATTAGATTAAATAAAATAAAATAAAAAACAAATAAAATAAAATAAAACAAAATAAAATAAAATAAAATAAAATAAAAACAAATAAAATAAAATTAAACTAAATTAGATACCCAAAAGACTCAAAATGTACATATGTATCTTATCATTTATCAGCAGTTAAATGTCACACCCACTTTCGCATATATATACATTGTACACCAATTTTTCTTAAAAATATGTATGCACTAGGAAAATTTATGTACATAGTTCAGTTATTTACATACATATATACTTTTTGGGTTTGTACTTGCAGTAGTGAGCGCGTACATAATTTATATTTATGTGGATGTAATGAGCTCACAACAATGTTAAACAATTAACTACCAATCCATTGGGATATGACAGAGAAGTACATGAATGTTGATGCGCGACGATAGTTGATGACTTTACTGAGAGTTCTTTAGCTTATGATGTCTCATGGCAGATATTATATTTGTTTACTTATATTTATGTATATGCACATATGTATATAAATTCTTTCCATTAGATTTATGACTTAATTGATGGTAATGGTTGCATTATAAAGAATGGTAGTGACAGACTTATACACATTAGACTGGAGTGAATGAAGAAACAAAATGTTATTTTCAAAACTATATTTAAACTATTTTTCAGAATAGCGAACAAAAAAATACTTTCAAAGTTATAAATCCGAATAATAACTTCTAATGAAATGAATAGATTTTGTATAAAAGCGTTTTCATTGAATAATTTCGTCAGTTGGGTCATTCCAAAGTAATAAGGTTTTAAACATTGGCTGTTTTACAACGAAAATGAAAGTAGGCCTTCCAAATGTCGACTAGCAATAAAATACCTGTAGAAATTAATAACAACTGTTTTCTCGCAATTACTTAGCGAGTTATGAATAAAATAACAAAGCGAAACTTTTTCAAAATTTGCAACCAATATTTTTATAAAATTTTTCTGCTATTTCTATTTTTTGTTGCATTAAATTGCATTGCAAAAATGTTTTTAAGTGAGCTGAAAATAAATAAAAACCGATATTAAAGTATTTGTAGACTTTTAAAAGAAATATTACGAAAGTGACAAAATATCCAAACAAGAGGCGGATGCACGGGAAGCGGGGGTTTGTACCCCTTCAGAATTAAAAAAATCTTATTTTTCAGGATAAAAGTTGTTCGCGAAATTTTATAAGAATAATTTGGACCCCCCCTTTCCAAAATCCTGGATCCGCCACTGAGACAAAGATGAACGTTGCATGTACACCATAGCCTAGCATCGTTGTACATTTTATTTTTAGCGTCTTCCGGAATCCAAAAACAAATATAACCCAAACCAAACTGGTAGCCAAATCGACCACCAAACCAATAAGCCCAACAGTCTGTCAATGCATTTCAATCAGACAAAGTTTTTGTTGTACAGAGAAATTGTTCAGAAATTAAAAATAAATAAACAAACAGAACACACAAAAGAGAAGGAAATGAAGCTGAGTAACGAAAGCATAGAAGAAGCCTACTGTCACTCACTCACTCACTCACTCTTGCGTAAGTGTAAGTGTTTGTTCGCTGTCCTTAAGCAAAGAGCACAATCAGTTGGGCTGAATTGTAAATTGAAAATATTGAAAGAACACACAACTGAGCACAAATCCAAATGGAACGCATGCGCCGCAACAGCAGGAAGCTTTTCACCACACGACAATGAGAGTAGAATAAAAAAAAGCGTAAATCCAAAATCGTAAGAAAGAAAGTTGTGTGTATGCGAATGCGGAAAATGTGGTGGCACTTCAAGGAAGTGGAAATGTTTCTGCATTTTTGAGCTATAAAAAGAAACACGTTTTTATGTGACGGCTGTAATGGTAGCGACGGCTGACTGGCTGTTTCGTTGCTTGACTCTTGGCTGCTTTTGGCTACTCAACCATGCCGTTCATTCATGTATGTAGCTGTGTGTGTGTGAACTAAAGTATGTGTATATACCTATAGAGGGGAATTCTATTAAAAGTTCCTAAAGAAAATGTTAAGAGTGACTCAGTTCACTTTCTGATTTTGTTTTCACACTCATCTCTCACTTCCTATTTATCTGCTCTTACTTAACTTTCTCTTTTTATTTTTTTCCTAGATCTTCCTCCTTATCTTTGCACCTTTTCCTTTTAGTTTAGCTTTGATTTTATCTTCTCCTTCGTCATTACTTTTCTAATATTTTTCTTCTTCTCATCTTCCACTAAAAAAAATATGAAAACACTTATAAAAATTGGACAAATGACTAAACTCCAATTTAAAAATTAACGAAAATCCCTTGACTAGGGGAAAGTTTATCAAAAGGTTATAATAGGACGTTAAAGAGAGGTCTTGAAATACTAAAGCCTTCCTAATCCCTAAAGCGCTTTCCAGGCGGAGGTTGCTGCTATTAAGAATGTCGTGAATGGGATGATAACTATTAGTGAGTTCAATATTTACTTAAACAGCCAAGCCGTTGAGGGTTGTCAGGGTAAAACCAACTGGATGAGGGGACATAAGGCCATATTATGATAAGAATAGAGCTAGAGGTATAGCCGATACCATCTAAGCGGGAGCAACTTTTAAATTACAATACCTATGCGAGAAAGCAGTTAGACTTTAACTTGCTCAACTACACCTGCTTAGGGTCGTTAAGCTCACTACTAAACTTTGGAGCGTAAGGGCTTGTGGCTTCATGGCTTTTTGGCGCACGCCATCTATCTATTTAGGTGTTGAAATTTCAGCAGGGCTATGGACACATTAACCGTCCAAGGAGTATGTAACTATGTCTTTGATTAGGTTGGTATCAAAAAAAAACAAAAACTAAACCGGACATATGACATAGCATGATAACATTTCATTTCCTCACCATTTTAAAATGGCTATTAAACAACAACAACAACAATCCGCTGTGATGACAGTTGACGCGGAATCACCCACATGCACAATAAGAAACACACATGTTTATAGCACTTACATACAAACATAGAAACAGCACACAAATTGACCCTTCAGAAAAAGGGATTAGAAATGGACTAATAGGCGATGAGTCACAAAGGAGTATGCAACTAGTTTTGGTGGTTTTATATGGTTTGAATTGATCACTTTTCTTTGGGCATGCACTATGAAGCAGAAATGTTAAATAATGATTACTAATCGTAATGATTACCGGTTTGATTTATTACTTTGCTGAGAACTCATATAATGATTGATTAAAAATTTTTATTGATTATTTTCCAATTAATTAAAAAAAAAAATTATGTTTTCCACGGTTATTAAAAACTAGCAGACCCGGCAGACGTTGTTCTGCCTGACCAGCAAATACATTCAGGGATATAACGAATTGAAATACTACTTAGCTTGTGGTCTTGGAACTGCCCACTTTTCCAAAGAATTTACAAATGTAGCCTATGTATGTCGTACCCAACGAAGATTTTAACGTATTTGGAAAAGTTTAAAACAGATCAACCATAAACTTTGGACATTATTGAAGTACAAACAAAGCACTGAATACAAAAAATGGGGGCGTGGCACCGCCCACATTTCCCAAATTATATAATTTTTGACCAAGGGACACACATATCCAAAAATTATTAGTTTAGACCAAAAATATTCAAAGTTATGATGATTTAAATTTTATATAGCCTGGGGGCGTGGCACAAAAATCTTCTGAACCAATCTGGAAATTTAGAGAAGATCGACCATAAACTTTGAACTTATTGAGGTACAAACAAAACACAAAAAATGTGGGCGTGGGACCGTCCACTTTTCCCAAATTATATCCATCTTGACTAAAGGGCACAAATATCCAAAAATCTTTAATTTAGACCCAATATGTTCAGAGTTATGAAGAATTTCAATTTTATATAGCCTGGGGGCGTGGCACCGCCTACTTTTCCAAAAATTGATATAGCCTGAATCGTACACAACAACTTTCTTAACCAATCTTGAAAGTTTAAAAGAGATCGACCATAAATTTTGGACATTATTGAAGTACAAACAAAACACAAAAAATGTGGACGTGGAACCGCCCACTTTTCCAAAATTATATACATCTTGACTAAAGGACACACATATCCAAAAATCTTTAATTTAGACCCAATATGTTCAGAGTTATGAAAAATTTAAATTTTATATAGCCTGGGGGCGTGGCACTGGCTACTTTTCCAAAAATTGATATAGCCTGAATCGTACACAACAATTTTCTTAACCAATCTTGAAAGTTTAAAAGAGATCGACCATAAATTTTGGACATTATTGAAGTACAAACAAAACACAAAAAATGTGGGCGTGGCACCGCCCACTTTTCCAAAATTACATAAATCTTGACCAAAGTACACATATATCCAGAAATCGTTAATTTAGACCAAATATGTTCAGAGCTATGAAGAATTTAAATTTTATATAGCCTGGGGGCGTGGCACCGCCTACTTTTCCAAAAATTGATATAGCCTGAATCGTACACAACAACTTTCTTAACCAATCTTGAAAGTTTAAAAGAGATCGACCATAAACTTTGGACATTATTGAAGTACAAACAAAACACATAAGATGTGGGCGTTGCAACGCCCACTTTTCCAAAATTATATACATCTTGACTAAAGGACACACATATCCAAAAATCTTTAATTTAGACCCAATATGTTCAGAGCTATGAAGAATTTAAATTTTATATAGCCTGGGGGCGAGGCACTGGCTACTTTTCCAAAAATTTATATAGCCTGAATCGTACACAACAATTTTCTTAACCAATCTTGAAAGTTTAAAAGAGATCGACCATAAACTTTGGACATTATTGAAGTACAAACAAAACACAAAAAAATGTGGGCGTTGCACCGCCAACTTTTCCAAAATTATATACATCTTGACTAAAGGACACACATATCCAAAAATCTTTAATTTAGACCCAATATGTTCAGAGCTATGAAGAATTTAAATTTTATATAGCCTGAGGGCGTGGCACCGCCTACTTTTCCAAAAATTGATATAGCCTGAATCTTACACAACAATTTTCTTAACCAATCTTGAAACTTTAAAAGAGATCGACCATAAATTTTGGACATTATTGAAGTACACACAAAACACAAAAAATGGGGGCGTGGCACCGCCCACTTTTCGAAAAATGTATAAATCTTGACCAAAGGACACACATATCTAAAAATCATTAATTTAGACCAAATATGTTCATAGTTAGGACGATTTGAAATTTTATATAGGCTGTGGGCGTGGCACCGCCTACTTTTCCAAAAATGTATACAACCTAAATCCTACACAATAATCTTCTAAATCAAAGTGGAGAGTTTAAAAGAGATCGACCATAAACTTTGGATATTATTGAATTACAAACAAAACACAAAAAATGGGGGCGTGGCACAGCCCACTTTTCGAAAAATGTATAAATCTTGACCAAAGGACACACATATCTAAAAATCATTAATTTAGACCAAATATGTTCATAGTTGGCACGATTTTAAATTTTATATAGGCTGTGGGCGTGGCACCGCCCACTTTTCCAAAAATGTATACAACCTAAATCCTACACAATAATTTTCTAAATCAAAGTGGAGAATTTAAAAGAGATCGACCATAAACTTTGGATATTATTGAATTACAAACAAAACACAAAAAATGGGGGCGTGGCACCGCCCACTTTTCGAAAAATGTATAAATCTTGACCAAAGGACACACATATCTAAAAATCATTAATTTAGACCAAACATGTTCATAGTTAGGACGATTTGAAATTTTATATAGCCTGTGGGCGTGGCACCGCCCACTTTTCCAAAAATGTATACAACCTAAATCCTACACAATAATCTTCTAAATCAAAGTGGAGAGTTTAAAAGAGATCGACCATAAACTTTGGATGTTATTGAATTACAAACAAAACACAAAAAATGGGGGCGTGGCACCGCCCACTTTTCGAAAATTGAATAAATCTTGACCAAAGGACACACATATCCAAAAATCATTAATTAAGACCAAATATGTTCATAGTTATGACGATTTGAAATTCATAGCTATGACAATTTGAATTTTTATATAGCCTGAGGGCGTGGCACCGCCCACTTTTCCAAAAATATATATAGCCTATGCTTTAACTCGTGATCCCAAGAATATACTGTGAAAATTTCATAAAAATCGGTTGAGTACTTTGGACGCCTATAAAGGACACACAGACACACAGACACACAGACACACAGACACACAGACACACAGACACACATTCATTTTTATTTATAAGATAATCAAAAAATAAGTCAAACGTAATCAAAACATTTTTTTTTTTATTATTTCTGATTTTTTTATTTTTTTATATTTTTTTTATATATTTTTTTGATTAATACTAATTTTTTTCAATTTTTTTATTTCTATTTTTTTGTGATTCTTTTTCACTACTGATTTTCTTTTTATATTTTTTTTTTTAATTTTTTTTTTAATAGTAAAAACATTATATTTTTCTAACAACAATTTATAATTGGTTTTTCTTGAAACAACTAACATAATTACCAATTAAAAAATTCATCTATTCAATTAATTACTAATTATACTTAACAGGTGTGCTATTAAAAGATTATACGCTGTTATGCCTAAATGTCTGGTGTTGGGGAGGTCCGCAAGTCAACAAGTTCTACCCTTATTAGTCTCTAGCGTACTAGTAGCGATCAATTATAGTCCACTGTAGACGAACGAGGTTAATCGTGGGTCACTCTCTGCAAAAACTAGTCGCACTATTCAGGTGCTATACTCACACACACATACACACATACCACATACAAATCACAAGAATAGAGTTATGTCAATGGAAAAATTCGATTCAACCGTTGAAAGAGTGCTTTCGTTAGCTCATGGAGAGAGAAATTTGTTACCTATTGTCACGATGATGTTATAACCAATGTGACAACAACAATGCAATAAGCAAAACAATAGCAAATATTAAAAACAGCATGAGCAGGAGGAGCAGAAGTAGAAGCAGCAGCAGCAAATGTGGCTTAAGCGACATACATAATAGTTTATGTTGGCTAGGCAGAGGCCATCACAGTTGTTGTTGTAGGCCACACAAATATTCATACAAAAGGCTATTTGGTGTGTTGCAAATATGTTGCGGCATAAATTTCATATTCGCTAACATGCAAAGTCATTTTGTTTGTATAATCAACTTTCTTGCTTTATAATGCGAATATGAGTTGGCATTTACATCATATCATAGTTTACTCATGTTCATAGACTTGTTTGTATGTATTTGTGAATGTATGTAAGTGTAGCATGTCCTACCGCAGGCATTATTGGTAATTTATGAAACTGGGCACGGGCTCAACATAAGTTTATCATTCGATGCCAATAACA
Organism: Sphenella marginata; assembly: GCA_951509765.1. NCBI lineage: Eukaryota > Metazoa > Arthropoda > Insecta > Diptera > Tephritidae > Sphenella > Sphenella marginata. The sequence goes on along the minus strand of OX608080.1, from coordinate 19,020,129 downwards.
ATTGCTGAGTAAAGTCTTAGTTTATTAGAACAAAAAGAAAAAAATATATTTCTTTGCTATTTATCACATTATCTACATATATACTTTTATATATTTATATTTATATTTATGTTTATATAAATAAAAATAATATGTTTTAATAACATTTCCATTCTACAAAAAAACATTTTCTTTGTTTTTCACATCAATGAATTTGCATAAGAGTGGGTTAAAAGTCTTTTCGTTTAGAAAAATTAATATTCAATTTAATTAAAAACGACTAAGGGAAGGACTGTCTTCGGCTGTGCAGAAGGTTTTATAACTTTCATGAATACGCATAACTTTTTTAAGTGCACGATTCTTACTTACAACTCGTACAAACTCTTCAAAACTGTTAATTGAAAGATACATACCTCATTTAGTTATCGGAACAAGAGATTGTATGGGAGCTATAAGTTGTATTGCTCCGATCTTTTTGATTCCGAAAAATGCTTAATATAATACAACATGGCGGCCCCATACCAAATTTCATCGAGATATATTCAAAACTGAGGGACTAGTTTGCGTTCAAACAGACAGACGGACGGATGCAGATGGCTAAATCGACTCAGCTCATAGGCCTGATCATTTTGATATACTTTTGTGGTTGCCCCATTTCTTCTTCTTCTCATACTTAGAAGCAACGGACCAAAGTTATAATACCATTTCATATTCATGAAAGGTATAAAAACAAATTTACACTCCATTCTGAGGTGGCCCACTTGATTTTCAAATAAATAAAAGTCAGTTCCACGAACATTTTTTTGTATCCTATTTAATACAAAATAAAATGTAAACGAATCACGACTCCTCAAACCATCGCAGTCATTAGTTAGTCAAAAATGAGTCCGAAATGGGCGCGTTAACGCTTTTTATGTGCTCGTTTATGTGTGCAAAGTGAGGTAGTTTCCTTTCTTGTGATTGTCGTCTGATATGAGCCTTATCTATCATATAAGCTTGAATAGGAGTCATATATTATACCTCTTGATTTCATAATCAGCACTTGGATTACAAAATGAAAAGGACTCTTTGGGAAGTGATTTATGTTCCTTGAAAGCTGCTCTTTTTGGTTAAAAGATACTTCTTGAAGCTGAAATTTTGAAATTTTGTGGCTCCCAAGTAGACGAAGTGCCTTTGATTGTGTCTTGTCGTTGTTAACCGCAAGACCCCCTTTCTTCCCTTCTTTATTCACGCCAGAGAAGGCGGACAACTAATTTAATACAATCAGTCCCGTGTTTAAAAGTCCTGGGACCATCCGTGTGTTAGTATATGGTGAAAATATTAGAACTGGAGTAACACGAATAGAAATGAAAGAAGCAAACCAATAGGAAAAGCTAGTACAGATACTGGATATGGAGGATTTCCTGTTGGGTGATATTATAAACACTTGCGCACACCTTGCTCAGTTGGTGAGCTCATCATCAGCTTGTCATTATTGTAGTGTACGAAATTACTGTAAAGCACAACATCATAGTCAACTTTTTTAACAGCTCAATGGAGTAGTATCTTGTAGCAACAAACTCCCAACGGCTCAACTGCTTTTTAATGTGCTTGTTTTCTAGGACAAGGAAAGCCGGTTAGAAGAGAAAGGCTTACAAGGGTCTAAATTTTTCATGAAGTTATGTATACAGGATGTTCGAATATTGCTGACTCTCGCGACACATATCATTTTATTTAGAACATCAATTTAAATTAGCTGCACTTTTTGCGATGCCAGACCAATACAGTTTTGCAAATTAGGAGAGTCATAAGAAAGGTACGATGTAGGTACGGTATTGCATGGCTAGGACCCTAACTAGAATTATATTTCTTGAAACACCTCAGAATTTTTCACTGAATTTATAAAAAGTAACACTTATTTAGGAGAGATTCGATTGTATCACGAACCAACAAACAGAACCTCATAGAAACGTGTCAAACCGTTTTCGAGATAAAATCGGTTGCAATATGATTTAAAAAATATTTCGGTTGAACCCTACATTGCCATGCCGCACACAATTTTAAAAAATTTCAAGCTCAGAAAATAAAAAACAAAAAGCTGCCTTTAATTTTTTTTTAGAAAATTAACCCATTTCAGCCAATATTTACATGAACTGGACCATTAAAAATATCTCCACAAATCTTTATCATATACTTATATTAAAATAAATTGATTTAAAATAAAAAAAAATTATTTAGTTTTTTTAGTAAATTAACCTATTTCAGCCAATTTTTTTTTTTAATTGTAGGAAGCCCCAAATCAGCATGAAGTTAAGGTAGTATCTTAAATCCGATGGAAACTCAGGCGTTTTAATGTGCAGAAGTATTTTTTTGCTACAACATTCTCTATCGTCGCTGAATATGCAAAAACGCATAAGTTAGATTTGTGTTAAAAACTTTCACAGGCCCCTGCCATTAAGATTTATAATTTTTTCCAGGAAAACTACATATTGATTTGGAAAGTAATTAATAATTAACAGACCTGTTAAATAATGATTACTTATCGTAATAATTACCGGTTGGATCGATTTTCCTGAAAATCCATTTAATGATTGATTAATTAAAAAATAATCAAACAAAATCATGACTTTTCCCTGTTATTAAAAATAACTTAAAAATCAAAAAGAATCAAAAGTAATTGAAAAAAGTATTTTTTGATTAGTTTAGATTATTTGTTTTTATTTTTTTTTTGAGTTTTTTAACAATTGTAAAAAATCATGATTTTGTGAGGATTTTTGTTTTTAATCGTCATCAATTTTCTTTCTTGAAAACAATTAAATTAATCATTACCAATTAAAAATCAATCTAATCAATTGATTACTAATCAAATCTCACAGGTCTGATAAATAATCGATCTTGATGCGATTTGTAGTTAAAACAATTTGAAGTTGAAAACCATCCAAACTGAAATATCCCTTATGCGGTTTTGCAATTACGAGTTAAGCGGTTTTGCAATGTCACCGATGATTATATACTTTTAGTGTTTTTTAGGTCATCATTGGCAATATGTTTTCACGAAGATTCATTTTATGATTTAATGCCCCTAATAATGTCACTATTTGATGTAGTAAATTTTTAACAGTAAATCCCTACACACACACACATGTAAACATACGAGTACATAAGGAATCCTTTGCTCGTTTCCCTCCCAAGCACCTTAGGTATGTTGCACATACATATGGACATTATATATGGTATGTACATATGTATGTATGTCTTTTGCCTCTTTGTATTCATCAACTGCTTGCTTCTGCACTTGACCCACCTTTTTCTGCAGCAATGCGCCAGCAACAACAACAAAGGCAATTTCGCGTGTTTTATATCTTCACAATTTTTACCACGACATTATTGTAGTGGAGTGTAGGTGCAGACATTTGTATTTAGAACTGATGAAATTTTCTAAATTTGCTCTTTTATGGCCTTTGGTTGTTAAAAGGAAGTCACAAAACCCATAGTCATAGATAATATTTAGTATCTGAGAGATGAAGACTTTCTCGGCATTTTATAAATTTGCCTCACAAACATTCAATAACCTCGAATTGAATTGAACCGAAATCGAAGCCGGAACTGCAAACGTTATTATAATCTGGGAAGGAAAGAAATCTAATAATCTAACAATTTTCTGCTAAACCCGAAAGGCATCTACTAAGCATATTTTTTCTATATTTACCAAGACACTTGTTCATTGCGGAAATACACCCGAATGGTTGTTGACCAGTTACTCTCAATCCTGACTCCCTTACTATCTCTAGCTCTCTCCCTCCATATTTCACAATTGCTCTACTTCTTCCCTCTTCCTCCCTCCCTGCACTGTGACTTCATTCTATCCCACTCCGTTTTTTTTTCTTCTGCCCCTAGCTCCTCATCATTATATTCCTACACCTTTTCCAAGTGTACTTCAAAAATCTTAAAATTCATTTCAGAATAGTAAATTGTGTTTCAGAAATCGTAAAATGTATTCCGGAATCGTCAACGGCATATCAGAAGTCGCAAAATATTTTTCAGAACAACTAATTGTACTTCAGGAACTATAAGATATAAGTACTTCAGAAACCGTAAAGTGTACTTCAGAATAATCAGTTTTACTTGAGAAGCCATAAACTCTGAACTGTAATTGACTGTTTTGAAATACAACTTATCGTTTTTGAAGTAAAATTTGCAGGCTCTAAAGTACAATTGACTATTCTGAAAAACGTTTTATGATTTCTGAAATACAATTGACGATTCTGAAATTAATTTTAATTGAGCTCTGAAGTAGATCTGGAAAAGGTGCAGTATGAGGAAAATCTTACTACGAATGCTCAGCAGGGTATTTTATATTAATTTGAATTTCTCTTAGATTTCCTTACTTCTTCGCTTATTTTTTCTTTCATTTTACAGAATAGTTAGTAGGTATGTAGTAGGTATATCATGTGGGTGTAGGGTGTGCCTAAAATTATGAGAGCCAAATACTTGCAGCTACATATACAAGAGGTAGAGCCTATGTTTTTTAGTGTATGTGTGTGAGTGTGAGCGCTTTCGCGTGAATACACATTGCAAGGGATATTAAATATCTTTCCATTCATGCTCAACACTCAGATTTGTTGAACACTACCAAACGGATATTTGAGACGCGCCGTATGATGTTTTCAGAGATATAATCTTTTGGGCATTTTGCACTTACAATTTCGAGCACAAGTTCTTTAAACAATTGTTAGGAACACTAAGAGTTGCTGGAAGTTTTTGGTAACATTATTTTTAAATTTTTTCTTCTCGCTTTCTTTGCACATTTTTTTGATTAAATTTTGCATAACTTGAATTTTGTTTTTTTACAAATTTTCTTAACTCTCCTCTTCGCTCCCTCTCTCTCTCTTTCTTGCTCGTTTTAAAGCACACTTCTTCCGACACTTGTTTTTCACTTTCATAGTATTTTAAGCCTCTTTTAACATTCTTCCTTACTTTGTTTCATTTTTGAATTCTTTTTATTTTTTATTTTTTGATAGTCGGCTTTACGCACTGCGGTGGACACTGCGGCCCAATGGTACTTTCAAAAATTAATTATTCACTTGCCCTGTTAAATTAACATTTGCTTAAGGCCCCTCTTCTCATTAGCATCAACATTACATAGCTGGATGAATGAATGAATGGTGGCATTGGTGATAGCACGAGGACATCGTACGTACGAGCAGAAGAGTAAGTTTCAATTATAAGGATAGAGTAATACAAATATGCTTATGCTTGTAACTGAAAGTTTGACACATACATATGTATGCACATACACACATACATGGGTCAAATTTAAAAAATATCATGAATTTGTATGTATGTATGTATGTATGTATGCATGTTTGTGTTTTCATATGTACAAATATATAGTATATAATATTGAACTCCTACAAAAGTGTGCCGACATACGAATGAGTACAAGGACTCTATACAATTTTCAGACGTTCGACCATACGACCTACCGACCGACCAAACGACCGAGCGCATGTTAAATGCTGCACAGTGGTGTATGAGAGAAAATATTTAAGTAAATTGTGCATATGCTTTAGGATCTTCAATTTTAATTTTTACATTAATAGCTAGGAGTATAGGGAAAAGATCAACGGTAGGTTTGTTTTCCTCTACAAAAAAATTAAAGTTGATGGCTAAACACAAAAGAAAACCACAACTTTTTTTCGTATTTTTGTCTGTATGTATGCACGCACATATGTTTGTATCCTCATCACTCAGAAACTGTTGCATTAACTTGAATGCCGTTTTCAATATTATAGCGCTAGTTATCTGACATAAAGCTTAGAAACTCTTTAAGCACAGGAAATAACATAGTTCCAATTGCTTATAGCGGTGGCAATAAAATAAGGCCCAAATATTTGTGTACATATTGTAAACTTATTTTTAAAAATATATGAATTTGAAATAAGAAATGGTACGATGTTCATTTCCAAATTTAAAAAAAAAAAAAAAATTGCGCGATTTCCAATTTCAAATTTCCATTTCATAACGATATTATATTTCATAAAACCCTTTTTCCATTTGAATTAGCAAATAACATCCATGGCTATATTTCCGAATTTTGTTTGACGGTATTTCTCTTTTGAAAACACGTTCTCTTTTGTGTTGCGAAATAAAGTCAATTGACCTTATTTCCGTTGATCTTGTTATCTGTACTTTGTTTAGGTTTTTTGTTGTTGTTTTAATAGCAAACAATTTCCCAAATATTTTTAGGAGTGTTACCGCATTAAGAGTCCCTGCATAGCAGTTAGCCTGGTTGTGGGGCGAACGAATTGATTTAAATTGCCATAATTTGAGGGCCATCTCATGTGGCTTATTCGTTAGTCATCAAGATAATGATATGTAGGAGGTGAAAGGTTTCTTTCTTCGTTCTTGCCTCATTTCAATAGCTTGAATAAAGAGACAAGAAATTACGGACTTTCAGTCAGTTTTCAATAACTAAGGTAGAAAAATGGTAGGAAGGATGCATCAACTTGTATAACAGCAGCAATTCAGTAGATTTTGTGCTAAACGAGAACTCGACTTTGTAGGCAAGTCAATGCTAACAGATTTTTATTCGAAACAATGTAGGACTTCATATATTTGGAAGCATTCTTAAACGGTCTAAAAAATGTTATCCGACACATCAAATGGAGAATCCCTATTCTCAAAATGTGCTAGTTTAGACTAAGAAGGCAATTGTCCCTTTCGTCGGCATACTCCACTCGGAGATTTGATCAGCATCCAAAGAACAAGTTTTCGGTACCAATTTCCATGCGGGGACGAAGACTACTAGTCACCTTAATATGATTCGAGGAGCACTATCTAAAACTCTGCAGCACTTTGGGGATGGTACACCGTTGAAAGCAGGCGAAAGTAACTAAAAAGCCAACAGCTTTGACGAAGGGCTCTTTACTTATTGGTTTTGAACTGTTACCAAGGGATCTAAAATCGTTCTTCAATTGGGCCTTCTATCGTTGGCTCAGTTTACCGCTGCTTCTATCGACGGGTATTTATGGGCCGGAGTTTTATAGAAGATGATTTTGCACCACAGTGCGCTGCTGCAGCACTACACACAACCAAAACTCGCACAATGCTACACACACACATAAAAAGGATTTCTCCAATATTAGAAGCAAACAAAATGTTATGGAAAATACTAATTTCTAAATCATGTAAAGATATTCGAAAGTGATAATTTATAAATTTTTATTTATGTATGTAAATATGTATGTGAGTAGATTTACCGTCGTTTTAATGGGCAGCGTAACACAAAACCATTGATCAGTTACACATTTCCGTTTTTCTTTTTGTGCTTTTACACATACTTTTACACTCATCAAATCTTTTTCTGCATAATTTTCATCTTTTTTCTTTTCACATTCCTTCTTCGCACATCATTCCACTTTTTTCTTTTTTTTTGCTTCACATAAATCTGCACATTTTTTCAAAAATATGTAATTTTCTTTTTCCTTTTTTTCCTCCCTTCTCGTTGTTGCACAATTTTCTTGCTTTCTTTTTTTCCCTGCTTCTTCTTCGATAATTTCAATTTTCTTTCATTTTGATTTTCTGCATGTGCGTTAGCGTGAAAAACTTTGTTAACGGCTATTAAATTTTAGCAAATCTTTATTTGTAATATTTTTCTAAACATTTTCCGTTTAATTTACTTTTCTTATTTAAACAAAATCCACAACAGTAGCACCACGCAGCACAGCAAAATTATATCAACGACACAGATTGCTGCGATTTTAAATGCTCTGCGATAGCTACGACCACAACTCGGGAACATCACTGCCAATACTCACCAGACCAGAAGGCTTGCGTATCCTGTTAACCCAATATAGTTGTGGTATTTGAACGTTGCAGTAAGTAAGCGCCTAATTGTATGCTACTTTTTGTGCGATGTTTTCGATGTTTGCTTCATAACACCGTTGCACTGTGGGTCAGAAGACTCAGTGATGCGGTCGAAATTCAATCAAACTTCAGATTTGCTTGAAAACTTCAGATGCGTGCCGCTTGAGTTCCCAGAAGAGCTTATACGTATATGACAAATGAAGTTGGGCAATACCAACATGGAAGAGGCTCTTCGATCCATTCAAAACCAAGCCCGGCTTCAAGCGCCGGCGAAGCTATGAGGGACTTCAGCTATTTGGGAAGTAGCGCACAGTATTACCGCCTACAAGTACTTCTTCGGACGGAGTAGGCTACTAAAATGTAAAGACAACTTGACCTCGATCACTTAATATCTATAAGTCTTTCAGCATACCTGTTCTGATGTAAGGCACGAAATCATGAGTAGTGTCGAAAGCATATAAGATGGCTCTTGGAATAATCGAGCGAAAAGTTAACCGAATTAAAGTCTGTTCCATGGGAAGTATTTTTTGAAGTTAAGTTAAGTCAAAATCAATCAGTTGGCTAGAACTCATATATTCCCAAAGTAAAAACATACATTTCAACATTCCATGAAATTGACCAGCGCCCTCAATCGCTTGAACCACAATGCACTGCACTGGCTTTATGCGCCGTCAGTAATACTCTGCTCTCTCTTCTTACACATACCTGTACTGGCTTCCCTGGGGTTGAGCAACTGAGTGTGCGTCTCTCACGGAATTGTTGAGTTCTCTGCATTCAAGCAAAAATTGTTTACAGTTCCGTACTTTGGTTTAAAATATTATTCACCTCACTTGCCTATCCTTTATAGCTTATCGTTTTTTTCGGTTCAGTTGAGAGTTTTGTAAGCTTTTAAGCCCACGCGCCGTTATTTGATGCTCTTCGTACGTTGGAGCGCAGGAAAAGGATAACAACATTTGCTGGATTTTTGTATGATGTTAGCGTCAGCGTTACCGTCAATAGAACATCGCAAAAACCATGTGCTACTCGTATGTGAAAAGGTAGGGTAATGTGTTGGAATTCGGCTGGAGGCTTGTTTTAGTAGCATCAACTAAACACTTCAAGAAAATAAATTTCCAATTCCAAAATGACAGTAACTCGATAGTCGATAATTCTTTGAGCATATTTCGGTCATGAAAAGCTGATGCCCATGAGAGTTAATTCTTTTGAAAGAAAAATAGTAAGATTTTTAGTTCCAAATTTTAGTTTTATGTTCCGAATTTATAATTAAATAATCATAGTCAAATTAAAATAGAGTTTCATCTACTTAACCAAGATTCTAAACTAAACATCATTTCATGTCTGTCATATTCAACTTAAAATATATTTTACGTCTAGGACGGAGTTTTAATTTAAAAATGGCGAAAGCGTAATTTTAACATTTTAAATTTACGGTTTGTGTCTATGGTTGTGCGATATCACTGTGCTTACTCTAAACTTGAGTTCGGTTTTTTTTAGCTTATTACCACAGCTATGCTATGGCTTGTGAATAAAATAGTTGACCTTGCAAAACATAAAAAAAATTCTTCATATCACCAACAAAATTATTATTTTTTTCATAGGGTACCCTCTTATATTTAATTTTAGCTAAAATCTTTGCTCAATATGATCATGATTGACCAACATTTTTAATGTCTTTTTAAGTTAAAGTAATCTTAATTAAAATGCGTGTTAAGCAACGATTATGATAATGGGATTTAATATGTTTTGTTAGAAAATTTAGAAAGCATATTTGTAGATTACCAATAAATAAAAGTAGTTATGTATTGACTTTTTCACTAATTTCTAACCCTGGCCCAAGTTTCAGGGAAACGAGGTGCCACTGACTTAGCATTCGAATGTTTAAACCTGTAACTTAAGTGTGAGCCCCTGTAAGAGTATTGATAAGCCGTAAACAATATATATGTACTATATATCACTAAGGTGACCATTCGTTTTATTTTTGTGGCAATTTATTCTGCTTACCAAGTGTTTATTTTTCTTAACTTTTTATTTCTGTTTACTTTTTTCAAACTTTGCTGGTAAATCATGACATTAGAAACCTTATTTGTAGCATTTTCAAAAGGATTTTCTCATTTTTAAGGAAAGTGATGCAGAGCTTAATTAAAATTGTGACAGTGGTACTAATTTGTCGCATAAAACTTCGCTTCTCCGAACACCGTACGGCAGAAAGTGCTCCTCATTACCAATTCATGTTTATGGTCACCTTAGCTTAGCTTACTCTATTCATTCATCAGTCGTATAAAATACAATTTGAACAGCTATTTTGAGTTTTGCTCTTCATTAGCTCAGCGTGGAGCGTTTTTTCGAATTTGTGATAAGAAAATGTGTCGTAGTATAAGATTCATGATAACAACAACTAGTTGGCGCAACAAATAGCTTATCCCTGGCAAGCAAGCAATTCAGTGCAATATCAATACGCAAACAAAGTAGATCATTCAATATAATCGGAAAGTGTTTGATGAAAAAAATTTATACATACATTTTAATAAACAAAAATATTGGGTTTTAAAATATTACGAGTGCAGTGCAATTTCGCTTGTCATAATAATAAATTAAGAATTCTTCCGAAAAAAAAAGTGATACTAGAGGAAGAAGAATTTAAATATTTTAATAATTTGAGTGGTGAATTTTTTGAATTGAAATCTTAAACTAAATTTTTAAAGCGAAATTGTGCAACTAAAAAAATTTACAATTTTACTATTACCAAGTGTACTTATATTCACAATTATTGCGGAAATTGGTGATGTGAAAAATGGAAAAGTAAAGTATTCCAATTCCACACATTTAAAAAATGGTTTTTTAAATTTTCTGGCTTACAATTTTTGTTTTTGTTTTAGGATATTGAATCAAATAAAATCGTTTTTCAAAGCCTTAATATGCTTTCTAATTGCCTGCTGCCTGTTGCCGATGGTGTTGTTATCATTTGTATGTAAGTATGGTGATCATGTGTGTGATTATTTAAATCAGGCATGATCATCATTTGATATTATGTTTATGTATTTTTAGTATACTGTGGCGAGGGAGTTGGGAGGGGGATGGAGAGGGTTTAAATTTGTTGTATGATATTCCGAGGACATCTTTTATCGACAGTTCCTAAAAACTCCGAATTTTTGGATTCCGAAGATTGAGGAGTGTACCCGCCCCTGATGAATTTGTTTCAAGTTGAATATCTACTTCCGATTGCCTTCTGGTAATCCCACTCCAGGTTAAAGAAGCCGCACGCCGAATTTTTTCGACTACTAGAATTCCTTTCCAACCTGACGGAGCTGAAGTTTCATTGACAAAAAATCATTTGAAAAAAAATCGATCGATTTAGGTTTCACAGGGTTTGAATAATACTCCGTGAACAGTTGGTCGTAATTCGACTTAGCAGGTCTGCAACCACACTGAACCAAACAGCTTCAGTCTTTCGATCAAAAGAGCACAATCAAGAACTTTGACGGTCTCGCATATGTACATAGATGACTCACAATATATTCAAAAGGAAGAAATCAGCTCCCAGCGTGTTAGCAGGCTTGGCCTTCTCCGTTGAAACAATAGAGTTTAGAAGGACTTGACCATACCTCTTATTGACTTCAACTATTGTCTTTTGGACAAACATTGCCTAGACGGCTAAGAATTAACGACCTAACGACAGACAAAATATGCAAACATCTACACGTAGCAATGCATCGAATAATGTGTAGAATATAGCCGAGAAAGGTGCGACCCTGCTGGGAAACTCTAAAATCGAAGACCCGAGCTCTCCAGAGGGTTAACCAATCGATACAGGGGCGCACCATATTAATTCCCACAAAGGACTGTTCATAGCCTGTAAACTTTCCAAAAGTACGCAGGTGGTTATGTCACATAACTTATGTGTCAATGAAAGATGATGAAAAAAAAAAAATATATATCGGGACTAAAAATACGGTCAATACTCACATCTCTAACAACTACTGCAGACAAGTACTATGCACACGGCGACATATTTCAAATTAAAACAATGCAATAAATAAATAGGAAGCGGCAGCTTAGGTTTAAAGTTTAAAGTCTAATGTTATTCTTGAGATATTGAAATATTCCTACTAATCCTCCTAGCTTGAAAACCGTGTTAGAGACTGTGATGCGACAAACCCGAAAACCAAACCCCCGGAAAAGTTTTAGATGATTTTATGGCAACACAACGTCTGCAGGGTCTGCTCTATTAACATCTGCAGAAGAATTCGTATCATCCTTCTGATTGTGGTCGGCTACATAAAAGACTCTTTCAAAGATAAACCACAAAGAATACTCAACTAGCCGAATCAAAAAAATAAATAAAGCAACTTTGTGAGCGTGTAATCTACTCTACTTAGTAATTACTAACGTCATCAGGAAAGAGAAAACAAAACAAAAGAGTTGCTTGAAATGGACTTTGTTTGTTCTTATTACTCACTAAACGCGTTTTCTTTGTGTTGATAAGGGTTTAGCCGCACTTAAGAAAAAAAATAAACGACAGTAACTCCTATACACATTAAGCTCCGTCAAATATGTAAATAAAAAACAATTTCTTTTTTTTTTGTAAGTCTCTACCCATAATGATATTCCGTTGAAATAATTTTAAAACAATTTTCAAAGAAAAACAATTAATTTCGGCTCAGTCTAGAACATAAATTCGAGTGACTCACTAAAATATAATTAAGCTATTATACCAATCACCGACGATGTGAAGCATCTTATCAATGAGTCTTTACATATGGTAAGTGTGCTATCGATACAAGGTCTGCACGCTAAATCATGAAGAAAATCCCCCACACGATCTCTTTTGTCGGATTCAGAGAAGTCTTCGGAGCTCCATGTGCATATTTAGGGTTAAATTCGACTTCCTCGTAGAGCTTGTGCGGCTATCTCAAACGACGTTAAATAACAAAAATATTTCAAAAGTTAGTATTGGAAGGTGAAAACAGCTGATCGCGACATAGGAAAGCAACAACAAAAACTAAACAATTTGAGCTGTTAACGGGCTTTTATGGAAGCGGCCGTAAATGAAGTAGCTTTACAATCTTTCTGGGCTTTCCCTTGTTGTTGATTGAACCAATGATGATTTTCAACAAATTCGCTTACTAGCTTTGTTTATTTTTTTTTTTTTTGTCTATAACAATTTTATTTGAAAATATGTTTAGGACTGAGGTATATTTGACTAAGTGTAATATTTTTGATTCTCATGGGAAACAACAAAGCAAAAACTCCTTAAGTCTCAAATTTTTAAATGACTAAATATCAAGTAGCTGTGAACACCCTAACTATTAAATTATGGAATCATTCTCTGGAAGAGTTTTAAAATGTCAGGAACGGAAGGTGATTTAAAATTCACGTGTGAGACCAAACCAATTTCATTACGGAATGTAGGTAACTGTAGGAGTGAATTTAATTTAGTCAGGCACCCATCTTTATTTAATCCATCCGTGTGTATGCGCTTTGCATGATCGTTTATCGCCTAAACGACGATGCACAACTAAACAAATAATCTATGTCATAAAAAATAGATTTATTAGCATTGGTGTTATCATCATGACATATCGAGAAACATATGTACATACATATATCAAAACATATGTATATATGTTCTTATATATAGAATTCGGTGCATTGTCAATATGTATAATAGCATTAGTAATATGCGAAGTTAGGAGCTGATCGGAGGTAAATCAAGAGATTTAAAAACAAATCCCGAAATAACAGAAAAAGTAGGTCAGTAACCACGCCTCTTTTTTTTGTATATGGCTAACTTTATTGGCACACATACTTTTATTGTTGGAGCAGAAAACCGTTCTCAGGTACTCGATATAGTAAACGAACAGCTTTAGACGAGAGAGATGGTCGAGTTAAACTTGTTGGATTAAATAAGAATATATATCGGTGGTTTATATGGTACGATATGGCGTATAATCACCGTAATTTAGAATTGTCGGTAGTATCTAGGTGAATTATTTTGCTGAAGTGCTGAAATTTCTTAGAGATCACCATGATTCATTGGTGATACCAAATCGGTCCCGGGACGAGAATGTAGACTCAAATCCTTCAAAGCACTGTCACTGATGATTGGATTGGCACTTTCGACAGCAATTTCCTTCCTTTTTGAACTGAAACCAGACCTGTTAAATAATGACTTTCTAATCTTAATGACAACCGGTTAGGTTCATTATTTTCCTGAGAATCCATTTAACGATTGATTACCATTACTTTAAATTTTCAATGATTATTTTCCAATTAATTGTAAAATTTAAAAAAGCGATTATTACGATTATTAAAAATAATCAAAAATGTTCAAAAGTAATCAAAAAAGTTGTTTTTTCAATTACTTTAATTTTTTTTAATTATCGCGGTAAATAATAATTTTTTTGTGGATGTTTTTAATCCTAATCAATTTATAATTGCCTTTTCCTGAAAAGAATCAAAATAATCATTACCAATTTAAAAATCCGTCTAATCAATTGATTACTAATTACCCATACGCATATTTTCACGTTGATATTAAACTATTAAACTATTAAACATAAGTTCAGAGACTGATATGATTCCGAAATATGATATCTTAATATTTTTCTTAATATTTCCAGGTGTCCACTACAGTGACGAGTTGGTTAATTATATTCTTAGCATCAAATATCCCACGCTCACAATCTCCAAATCGAAAAAAATTCGTACGCTTATCGATACACCACGCAATGCGGGGATATTTCACTTTCTTCTTCAAATTAAAGGTCGCTGTGAGTTTGAACAAATAAAACGGCATTACGCTGATCATTTGACCGACGCACGTGATAAGGCTGGATATTTGCGTTTTCCGAAATTACGACAAAAATTGGTGACCTGCTGGGGTCACTATGCTTGGGTGAATGATAATAGGTGAGTATTGGGATGACCCTTTGAGTTTGAAGTGACAGGTCGTTCGGTTATAGCCGTATCGTGGCAAAAGAGACTTAAAGAAAATTAAACGTGTTCCGCGAATAACTTCTTCGGTTTGGGTTTCGACTGATTTGATGCGGAAAGTTTACGGTCACGTTCAGATTTTTTGAAGCCGTTACCGACACGGACAGCTTTAGCCACAGTTTTGTGTTCTTCTTTGTCTTGTGTCCGTCTTCGTCCTGTTTAGCAGTAACTACAAGGGTGAAAGAGAAGCAATGTCGTGGTGTTAGGTTCCTGGTGGACACTGTAGGGTTCCCGATAGACTGTGCAGAAAGTTGTACCGTTTGGGAAAATTAGAACTCTGACAACAGAATCAATTTACGTGGTCTTCGTGAAGAACGCGAGGAACTTAATTCTGAGAATATTCCGATCTAAATGATCCGGGGGGGGATGAGGGGCCACAACGGCAATCTGGTAACCCAAAAATGGAAAATACGTCAAAACAGTCGACTAGGTGAAAGTGATGTTAGCAATAGCCTTGCTTAAAAATAATAAAAGGTCTTCAGAGGTAGTCAACCCCTCGAACTGCGCTAAAACTAAGGCGGACAGTTGGTGTGTGTCAAGGCAATTGGACGTCAGCATCGGTTTGTCGACTTCCCACCAACCTTTGAAAACGGATCTACTTGGATGATAACATTGTTAGCATTGACGTTAGCTAGCAAAAGGTATTTCTTTGATCCTATTGAAACTTCGGGTAATGGATTTAAGTCGTCTTTTACAATAGAAATACTTCACTGAGGGTATTTTCTAGGCTCCGCAAAATGCTGTGGTTTCTTTGTTTTCTACTCGGTCCTTTCTTCTGGTGGATTAAGTTTATAAATAAAAATAAAAATGTCAAACATTGATAGTTGCTTATACCTACCAATGTATGTATGTACTTCCAGTTCCTTCAACATAAACAATCAAGTAGTGCTAAGCGCAAGATCCTATCGGGGACGTCCGGTGAATGACAGCAATATACAGGATTTCGTTAGTGAATTGGCTACGAAATATATACCGTCCGACTTACCACAATGGCAAGTGATTATTATACCAACAACAACAATTACAACAAATGTACAGGCAGAAGGTACAACCGAAGAGGGTGCAGCAGCAACACAAGTCATGGTACGTATACTAGATTTCAAGTGGAGGTTTAGGAGGTTTTAACCGATCTTCTCTCTATATAAATAGGATGAACATTATTATGTGCTGGTCAAGGTACATCACCTGATCATAGCCGAAGAAGAAGATCTACACATAAGTGAGCTACTAATGTTGCACGATAATGGGCGTAAACCTGTCATCCATATGGATCATACGGGCAGATCACTAAAGCCACAAAATCTCTCCAATTTCGTGCGCGAACCCATCTACATACGTCGCCTATTGAATCACATTAGCGCACAGATCATGAACAGTTGGAATGCGTTCATCTATGAGTTTGAATCATTGGAAACACCCGATGGATATCGACCAGTACCTATAAGTAATGTGACACAGTTACTATCCGTCGTACTAATCATCACTGTAAATGTATGCATGGACTATTGGCGTACGATGCAATTACGTCAAAAGCTGAGACGGTGTAACAAAGTGCAAAAAGACAAATGTGGACGTTTGCGTATACTATCAACGATATTGATGAAAGAAATCGATCGTCGTAATCTTTCATGGCCCATTGCGTGGGGAGCGATTTGCACATCTTGGCATCCTGCGAGCATAGTCAAGACATGGACAAAATTCTTGTGGCGTGTTAATATCAATTATACCATATTGCTACCATATCGCATCTACTGTGAATTGATGGCATTACGAGAGCTAATCTTCAAAGGCCAGACGCATCTAACACATACGCATATCGGACGTATATCGATATATTTGCCCATGTTGTTGTATGCACAAATTGAATTCTTTAAAATTTGCTATGAAATCTTTAAAGCACCAGTCAATATATACGAAGAGCTCTTCGTGAGTCCCTCGAAGGAAGCGAATATTTTGCAAATGAAATCTTATTCGGGACGTAAAATTGTCTCGTTTTCCAAATCGCTTAATGCGTCCGAATTACGTCAACGACACAAATTTACGGCAGACTTAAGAGAGTCTGATTTTATACTTTCATGTTTGGCTGGCGCTTTGCGTGACTATTTTGATATGCACAGTCGCATGGCAGCAGTGCCGAAGGTGCTCAATACGACATGTCGCACCATCGCCAAAGGTTATTTCACCGAAAATACCGGTAATAAATCGGAATATATTGGTGGTGTGGTATTTTTGCAATTACCGTTACAGGCGCCCAGTCAACAGCATGCACGCCAAATGCATGCGATTGTTGAGGATATACGTCGTAAGCAGATTATGATCTATTTGGCTTCGATGGGTCAGACGCGTTTTGATTTGCTGACCGCTTTGGTGCCGCGCGTACTCACGAAAGTTTGTCTGAATTTCTTCTCACATAATTTTCCTGTAACGATAACGGAAATACATGGCGCCACCTCAGAATTTCAAACGCTTTGGGGGCATACTGTTGAGGATGTGCTGCTATTCAGACCGCCACAATCAAAAACATGTACGGGTTTGAATTTTAGTATTTTTAGAGGTCGCTTTAACTTGATCTTATCTTTTTTTCAGGTTTGTCTTTGAATATTCATCGCTTTGGTGATCGATATCGTTTAGCTATTATGGCTGATACACAACTAGGACCGGACCATTCTCAAATATCTCGTTCATTTGAGAATTATATAGAATCTGTAGGACCTTGAAAGGACTATACTACTTTTCAATGGAATGAATTTCTGTGATTAAGTACTTTGTAAACATTTTAGTGGCTTAAATAAATAAGGATCAAGTATAATGACGAACACTATTCTTCCTACGTGTAAGGCTTTCCCACATCCGCTTTAACCCCAAAGGTAGGGACACGAAATGCCAAATGTTCCCAATTTATTGAATAATCGATCCGAGCTCTTCCAACCTTCTATATTAGATCCTTTTTTAACAAATCACACTTTGTGTTCCGTAATGACTAAGGACCATAGGAAAAATTGTTATTTTTACATCAGACTCATAAGTCAAAAACGGATAGTTATTTTGGAAAGTTGAAAAACAATTTCAAATACAAATCAGCAATTTTTATGCACTTTTCTTAATTCTATTTGAATATAGATATATATTTTGTAGAACGCATTTTAAAATTAGCAACTCTCAATGAATTCCAAAAATGAGGAGCTTTATCGTGCAGAATTGAGAAACCATTTTATGGGACAAATGAAGAATTCAAAATTACAAGTAAGCGCTAATAGTAATACGAGTACAATAAAGCGTACGAAATTGTTCAAAAATTCGGAATTTTCTCAAATTCAGCAAAGTGCAGCCCAGCACTACAAGGACCATGCATTTCGTTCACAAAAACTGCCAGAATTCGATAGCTATACACTGCAGCAGCAGCAACGTCGACAAGCATCACGCTCCAGTGGTGGCGATGCAGATCGTACACTCTACGAAGCAACTTTTGCTGGTCAACATAGTAGTCAAGCGGATAGTTATCGTGGCAGCAACTATAATGAAAGTAACAATTTCAGTCGACATTTCGGAAGTAAACCAACAAAACCCACACCTGCATTGCCAATGCCTTCTAGTAGCATTAATCCACATAAATATCATACAGATGATACTAATGTATTCCTCTATGATACTGATTCAAATATTGGTGCTTGTGGTCCCGGCTCGGAGGACAGTAATAAGTCACAAAAGTCATCAAAAACTGTGGTGAGCAAAAAGAGTTCACAAGATTTGCGTAAAATGGTAAAATCACAATGCAAGCTGCATGAAGTTATCGATGAGACATTGAAGCAAATGTGTTCCACTGATCCTGATCCCATGTCTGAACCTACAGATTGCCGAATGAAAGATACAAACGTTGCTCAAATGGGTTTACAAAAGCAGCCACCAGCATCATGTAAACGTTGCACTGATAAGGTATATGCGCGTTCGAGTCAGAAGGATGTGATGACCGAAATTTCAAAAGGTGATTTCCTTGAGTGTCGCTCAGGCGAAACGTTAACAATATCTGTAGATGATGTTGTCAATTCGAAAGTGATCAATCCAATGATACGCAAACTTCAACGTATGTATCTAAATAATTTGCGTGAGGAAATGTCATTGATGGAAGATCTTGAGCGATTGCCACACAAGGTAAACGAAGTATACAAAGCTACCATATTCAAGCAAAAAGAGTGAAAGGTGTATGGCTTGGGACGAGGGACATGATGAATCTAGCGTGTTCCACTGTACATTTTAAATACATATACTTATGTATGTGATTTGGGCAATGTATGTATATTCTTGACCCATTTATTATTTCTATAAATCCAATTATGCAGCGCATTTTTTTCACTCGAATAAAAGATTTTTGTTGTAATTTTATGGCTTAAATTATATGATTATAACTACAAAATTATTCATTTATAACAAGATCAACCGCTTTTATAGATTTCCTTACAGTTGTTTAAAAATTCCACCATCATATTGTATGCATCTTCGTCAAATGCAGGTTCATCTTCAGCGAATAGAATTGCCTGCAAAACACAATTACATTAGCAAATGTATTCAATTAATCTCTATCTTGATAGCTAACCTCTTTAGCATCTATGGTATCGCTGCCCATAGGCTTGCCAATGATTTCCACCCAGCTGCCAGTGCGCCCACCCGTGGGATCTTGCAGTTTTACACGTATTTTTTGTTTGTCTGTAGACATAGCGTTCAGATTCGTTCCTGCTTCATCTTCGATGCGCAAAAGTATGCTCACAAATTGTCCATTGAACTTTCGCAGCATTCCTCCGTTCACAAAAGTTCGTGGTTCAAAAGCCGGTGCCATTTTTTTTTTGTACACAAATTGTTTATAAATCCTTGTCTATCCAATTGCGAAATGACATTAAATTTTGCGTATTCCGCCAAAGTTGTTGCAGATTGAAACGTCAAAATCAGCTGTAACCAGTGCTGTGAAATGATTTTTACTGTAAGCCAACATTTTAGGTTGTTTCCATCAGATTTGTTAGGCGAGCATAGGAGTTTTAGAATTCTAGTGAGTGGGACAAACAAATATTTTATTTCAGTGAAAAGTTATTAACAAAAAAAACAAAAAATGGCCCAGGTCAAATCCTGATTTAGGGGCCCGATCCATGTTTTTTATGTGGAGAACACCTTTCCGCATTGGCAGCCTTCGGCCTCGCTTAAGAAAAAATAACCTGGGCTGCGCCATGCCAACTGCGGGTGAACCGCGGCAACGTGCCACGGTACGCACACTTTTGCATATTTTTCTCACAGTGTAATTTCTGATAACAACAACCACATGAAAATGACAGAAAATTCGGAACTTTGATTGCAAATATCTCGCAAACTACTAAAAATATTGGTTTTGAGGGTTCGGATTCTTGTTACAAAGGTCAAAACGCGTCTTTTGATACCTCTCTCGATATTTTTTGGAGGTGTATTAGCAGTTACGTACGGTCGTAAAGAATTACCGTTAGGCTGTTAAAAAAAAGGACTCCAAGGATAACTCCTGCAATCTTTTCCAAAAAAAAGTGAAGGTGGGGCTTGGAAAACCTCCTTAAGGATGACTTGCACTCAAAAAAGTAAAATATATACAAAGAAAAAACTTGAATTACGGAACAAAAAACAAAATGGCGCAAGAACCATGAAAGCACATGGCACTATAGTTAAATATTGAACTCTTGGTGGAAAAATTATGTTATACAAATACAACAAAGCAATTGAATTAAAAAGCATTGGCAACACTTAAACACACCGACTACAATGCAAATGATGCGAACGACCCTTATTGTTTACAACGATGGCAGTGCTTGAACTATGAATGACACGAATTTCCCAATTACAGCTACAACCCTGTTACGTCAAATTTACATGAACGGCAACCCGGTAAAATCAATTGAGGCAAACGAAATTCTGCTACTGCTGCCAAAATTTTCAATTTGAAAAATTCTAAATAAAAATTGTTCTCCTTTTTCGCGAATCTATTTAAATTAAATTTCTTGTAAATTATGATTAAAATTTGCAAAAGCATAACGAGTTGTTAATCGGAACAGTGTGAGAAGTGAACAAATCGGGGAAAAAGGAAAAAACTATTGAAAGGAAAGTGCGTGTGAAAAAACCGTCAAGTTTGTATTCATTTTTTCGACACCTTCCCACCAGCAGCCGGCGCACCGCATAACAGCGCAGTTCGACGTCGCCGTTAACGCATTCGCACAGTAAACCCAACGTTAGAGGCATTTAATTTTCTTCATAAACGGACGATTGATTTTTCGCAGCAGTTTGGCATATCATCTGGAATTTAAGCATTCTAAAACAAAGTGCTAGCATACAATACGGATCTGGAAAAGGAGACGCTAAGATGAGTAAGTTTTTTATTTTAATTTATAAAAGGATTCCCAGATATCCTTCGTTTTTCTGTTTTGATAGATGGCAGTTTTTATTAAATTTTTTTATAGTGCATAACTGTTCTTATTAATAATTATAATGATTTTGGATTAAATATTTGGAGCGTTTTAATGTGTAAACGTCGTGCAAACTTTATTGGAACATTTTTGGTCTACTTGCTTCCAATGTGTGCGATGTCGTCATCAGCGACGTAGCCGCAGGCGCACAAATACAGAGGGTGTAGGGTATACCCTTCAAGAGGCAAGGTGATGAGGTTTTTCATTCATTAAAATGTCATGAATATTTGAATGCTCCATTTGTCACATTAAAGTTGTTTAGTGACATATCGGTTTCTCATTACTGGGACCGAAAAGCCACTTTTTTTGTTCATGGTTTAGCACCTGGTAGGGGTAGTAAACAATTACCCAAATGAATGTAAGGCTTACATAGTATATGTATTTTATATCGGAATATTTCCAATAAACTAGCTCAATCATTTGATCGAAATTTTGTATTGCCTCCACAGAATATGTTTTCGGAAGTGCAGTCTAGCTTCCCACTGAAAGAGTATGCCTGCTGTAGAAAATTATTCCAACATATTAATGAACTCTCCATATAGCCGAGAACAACAAAAAAAAAAAAACAACCATATCTACATTTTTTTCTGTTTGCCTATAGGTTTCCTAAACTCCATGTAACGAATTATAAATCTTTGCAGGTGAAGAGGAGAATGACAAAATTACCTTGGATCTCTCGAGAAAGCAATTGAAGAAAGTGCCAAAACAGGAAGATGCTCAAAACGTGCGTGTACTTAAATTGGATGAAAATGAGCTGCAGAAGATCGACAACATCGATTCCTACTTAAAAATTGAAGTTGTAAGTGAATTAGAAAATATACATACATACCTAAGCTGAGCACTCATAAACATTTCATTTCAGCTTTCTCTTAGCAAAAATCAGTTACTACGTATGTACGGCGTTTGTCGTCTACACTGTCTGCGGGAATTAAATCTTTCGTTTAATGGTATACTGTCGATTGAAGGTCTCAAGGACTGCATACATTTGCGCCATTTGAATTTGGAAGGAAATAATATTAAAACAATCGAGCATTTGAATAATAATATCAAATTGGAGTATGTAAATTTAGCTGAGAACAGTATAGGCAGTGTATCGGATATATCGTTTTTGAAAAACTTAAAGGTAATTGAATATAATAAAGTAAATTAAAGTAAGAGCCGACAAAACTAAACTAAGTATATAATAAGTAAAAACCAAATTAAACTAAAATCAATACTTCTTTATTCACCACAGGAACTCTATTTGCATGGAAATCGCTTAACACATCTTCGTCAATGTGATAAATATCTGCCTACATCGTTAGAAATTTTATCTTTAGCAAAAAATAACATAAGCGACTTAAATGAGATATGCACTTTGTCAAATTTATCGAATTTGCATAGTTTAACGCTAAGCGAAAATCCCTGCATAATGATGACCGGAAATGTCGAGTAATTTTATATATACCTTGCTATACGAAAGTCTTATAATTTAAATAATACTTCAGAACTTCTATTTTTTTCAGTGGCTTCGATCATCGCCCATTTGTGCTTAATTGGTGCATGAGCTTGAAAGTAATAGATGGCTTTGTAGTAGATCCTATTGAAAGGTAGTTATATATCTCAAAACTGAAATAATATTTTTTACACATTACTCACAATGCACATTTCATTTTAAGCCTTAAAGCTGAATGGCTTTATAGTCAAGGGCGCGGTCGACAATTTCGCATTGGTGAACAAGCCGCCTTAGCCAAGTATCTAAGCTCAGTTTGCCCACTAATTGGCAAAGCTTTAGAGAATGAGAATGAGCGTAAATTACGTTTGATATTGAGTAAAGCGCAGCAACATCAACGTCAATTACAAGAAGAAATATCAGAGAATTCAAATGCATCGAGTAATAATTCCCCTTCATCTGGCAGACGAAAGGCCAGTAGTCGTATACAGTCACCGAGATGTAAGAGGACTAAGTATTAGTTTATTACTACGTTTGAGTTATTTCTCTTTTAGGTTTTTAAGAATTTGTATTTACTAATTTCATTATTTTGCTTTATGCTCCCTGCAGTCTCGCGTCTAAGTGGTCGTCAAGGTTCCCCCGATTCTATGGTGAATAGCTATCACGGCAATACATCAAGTGAAACAGGTAAGCATATGTTTTTCTGTATCTACTTCCCAGTATCGATTTTATATCCAATATCTTTTTTTTTATCTTAGCGTCAAATAGTGTTAATCATACTGCACCAATGACTACATCTTTAATAGAGAATATCAAACATGATGCCATGTTAATGTCACAAAGTATTGATGGTTCATCTACTGGCGGCTGTAGTAACATTAATACGCGTTCAAATAACTCCCAGGAGTCAACGCCTCGCACGATAACACCAAATCCTTATAATGGTAAAAAACTGTATAGCAGAACCATGTACGAAACTCAAAATATCCTCTCCTTTTTACAGATCAAAATTATGCAAATATGCCTGCCAATATAGGTGGACCCTTGGCCGCAGCCTCCAAAATGGTACCAGTGCCAGAAACGTTAATGAGCCCAGATGTGTGTCCCGCCGCTGTAGCACAACGTGTTACCGTCAACGCTATTAATACCCAATTGCAAAATTCCAAAACACACAAAAACAAAGGTGATTTCATTTAACTGTCGTTTACCTCATTCACTTTTCAAAGTTATTTTGGTTATTTCGAAATTTAAATATTTAAAAAATTTATGTCATATAAAAGCGTGTTGTTTGTAAATAATGCGGGTTATTGATATCGAAATTGTTTTAGATAACAAACTCAATTCACCAAAGATGCGTAGTCCACATTTGATGAAACGCAATACCACCGAACGGTGCAGTCCAAATATGAGCCCGCGACGTGGTAGTAGCACTTCGAATATGTTGCAGCAACATAATGTATCGAATTTGAATAGGGCAGTAGCTGCACATGCACAAGCACAAGCGGACAATCAAATGAAATCACGTTTAGCAAGCAGTTCGATGCACGTAGTCACACCTGATACTGGCTCCGCGGGTGCTTTAAGCTCTGATGACGACAGTGATCATATAAATATTGATAAATTGAAAACAATACGAAACAAAGCGGCCCAACGGTAACTACAATTTAATTAGCTTTCTTTCAAACAAATTAGAAAATGTATGATGTATTTGCCCTTTCAGTTCACAACAGCAACAAAAAGAGGCCGCAGCTATGGTCGTCGCTGCCTCGAATGCCCAATTGTCACAAAATCATGCTACTGAATCATCGGCGGTGGTCATACAGAAAATTTGGCGCGGCTATCGTACACGCAAGAAAACCAAAGATATTGCGGAAAAGTTGCTTAAGATACGCACACATGAGTATATTGAGTAAGTCGAGCTCTTTAAAGTTTCCACACTTGTATAAAAAGCATCTCTTATTTAACACAGTTTTTTGATTTCCAGTAAATTAACCAAGGATATGGAGTTAACGAAAGCACAATTAGAGAATGAACGTAAAATACAGCAGCTACAAATGCAAGCAATTAATGCCCTGTGGAAGAAAGTGTCCACAATGCAGGGCGGTGGCACAACAGCTGGCAGTACTACAGGAGGATTGAGTGATGGCGGCTCAACTGTTGTGGATGGGCATACCAGAGCTGCGGTTGGTGTACATGCAACAACTACCGATAATAGCTCGACGGCGGCAGTAAATGATTTGGCTAAGACATGCACTATGCTCACGAGTCAGGTAGGTGTCAAATTGTGGGCTGATGGTAAAATCTCATATTTTGTAACTGGATTATTCTGCCGCTTCAAACCAAAAAAAATATAAATTTTTGATGTTTTGAAACGGCTGCCCAGAACGGCCAATCCTTGATTCGCCTTGGAAATATTTCGCTGTATTAATTTGCTAAGGACTACCAGCAGAATACTTCAATCGCAAAACAATGTCTTAAAGCATCTCTATATATATGAAATTCGATTTCTTCTCTTTATCTTTTGAGCAACAGGTGCAACAACTGCAAGGCTCCATGCGTGACATACTCAACTGTCTTACATTATTCTGTAATTTACCACAAGAGAATGTAAAGAAACTACTGTCGGCTGGTGTTGCAGATGCCCTCTCAAATGAAAAACGCGACAGCGCTGCCACACAAACAGAAATAATTGCAGTGCATACACCACAAATTGAAAATCATAGTAATTTCCCATTTTCGAAAATACGCCCATCTTCATTACCATTGGATAGGCAAAGATGCCAGCAACAATTAGTTGGAGGAACAGCTGCAGTGACGGCAGCTACTGGCAGTGGTGACATGATGTGCAATGAAATAACAACGCAACAAGAACAAACACTGCATCAGGGCATACAACATGAACAAATTGCCGAAGATTGCGAACTGGATGAGGAAAGCGGCATACAAAGCGAAGATGTACGTAGTATGGTGGAGGCTGGAGATACGACGTTTATAAAATCTGATTAATTGTAGTTTCTGCTACATCGGCTGTAAGCTTGTTTGGCGTTAGGTTGCTGTGTATGCTTGTGTGACAAAACATGTATATCGCCTATACTGTTTGCGCCATCTAATAGATTACGCAACAGAAAAGAGATCTCATTTTATGTTATGTGCTTTCATACTGTTTCTAATCCGTTTTCAAAGTACTATGCGTTTTTTGTGATTTTAATTTTTTACTTTTTGGCTGATTTGTGGCATTTATTTAAATAAGCGAAATTTCTCATTTGATGTACTTAATTTCAAAGATATTAATTCGTTTAGGAATTCTTCGTAAAAAATGATTTAAAAATAATACAAAGCAAAATTATTTGTAAAAGAAATAACATAGTCTTACTACTTACATACTTATTTCATGAATGGAAATTAAAAACCGTTTTCTAGTCGAACATTAAAATTGGATATTTCGAAAATATAAGGTTTCCATATGGTCGTTTAGTATACTATTCTGTTTCTAATTGAATAGTTTAAGTTATATCGGTTACTAAATTATTTATCTGTTTTGGGCAGTTTAAAACCTTTCTGGGATAAAATGTTTCAGACTAAAAAAAAAAACGAATGATCCATATATTTTCAATACTGGGTTAAAAATTGTTTGGAGTGCTGCAGAACGTATTTGTTGCATTGGCAAAGAATAAGCGGTATACTTATTATACAAATTTAAAAGTATTAAATTATAGTTATAATTTATATTTATATAGGTAGTAGCGCGGTTAAATTCGTAAGGGTGTAACACCAGATTAGGAGATAAGAAGTTTGGTACTCAAATGTTTCAAATTATCAAAGTAAGATATTTAAATGGAAGTAACAACAGATTTTTCAAATTTTACGCTGAGAAACTTTAGAGTAGCTTCTTATCTCTTATTTCGGTTAAAATTACCTCTGTTAGTTATCAGTGATTTATTTGTTACCATATTTTTAGCATTCTGAATGTAGAAATGAGTCGGTTCGGAAAGAGACAAATTTATTTTGCTAACATTTCGCCCGTCAAAATAGGAACTTTTTATTCACATTTAACCAAATTAATTAGATTGTAGTAAAAAAAAAGAACACCAAAGTTATTTTAGTGATCACACCAGTCGCACAAGCATCACTTGGCCTATGGGCTATGCTAATTCTCACACAATTTAATTGATTCTTATTCAAAACAGAAAATCATTAAATGTAATGTAATTTACGTTTTAAATTGAGCAAACAAATTTGCTTTCTTTCGTAATTAAAAAACGAAATCAAATAAAATAATTTAGTGAATATTCATTAAACATTAAAACAGTGCTATATGCTTGCGAAAAAAAAAAAAAAAAAAAAAACTAAGAAAAAACAAATGTACAATTTCGAGCTTTTGCACTTTTTACTAATTTTACACTCTTACCTATTTGTGCATCTAAAACATTGCGTTGGTGAACTTAAGCAAAAAAAGAAATATTGCAAATAAAAGCGAACTTGTGACTAAACCAAAAAAGTTGATAATTTAATTCAGTAAGTACTAATGTTAGTGAATGCGTGAAATTGTTTGATTTGTGCAGGCGGAGCCTAAAAGTAGGATAGTATTTACCAAAGTTATATAACAATTGGGTTTCTGGGCCCCCTCCCATTCGGAGACATTTTTTCTCAAATATTCCAAAGTTCTATTTAATAGGTTCCTCTAACATAATGGTGTTTCTTAGTTATTGTTACTAACAAAGGAATTATTTCTAAAGCAACGTTACAACAGCAGATGAGTCTTTTAAATACATATTGTTCCACCGCTGTTAGGTATGCCTGCATTAAGAGGCTACCAAAATCCACGAAATCGTACCACGACAGTCGGAGCTGACGCTGCAAGGTGCTTGTACTGGAAGGTACTGAATTCCTATCTTGACAAAGTTCTGCCAACATCAGCATATACCTTTTTAGTCTGTTTAGTCCTATTGTATTATTTGATTAACTGGATTGAGTTTAGAGAACTATGTTTTAAGCAAATTATTTTTATAACTTAATTTTCATATTATTCATAATAATTTTAAAGTAATAGTTTTTTATAATTAAATATACAGGCAGCAAAAAAAAGTTTGAAAATACATTCATTGAACTTTATGAAAGTAGGTAATGAATGATCATGGCGGAATACCGCTTAACACAAAGTACGCATTTGTAACAAGCATGGATTTGATTACTCTTCATCACTTGTATTATCATCATCTTCGTCTGTATCACTCTCACTATCCTCTGGCTCCACTACAGGCCTATTGGGGTTTCCTATTAAAAAGTTATCTTCCTCGTCCTCTTCATTTCCGCTCACATGAATATGTTCGCGCTTTTTTCCAAATTGTTTTGGCCACACCCCTGCTTTGGTGTATTCTTTCACATGTTCAGGTGTAAGGATTTTACATATTTCGGCTTTTACCTTATCACCCTCTTCAATGGGTTCAACCAGTACGTAATCACCGCGTTTAACATATACATTCCTACGGAATTTATTCGGCATGGATACAAGAAAATTGTCAGTGCCTACGGCCCCTGTTTCCACTTCATGCAGATTATTACCACGACTACCGACCACACGTACAATTTGCTGTTTCTCCGTAGGCAGTTCATAATCATCCTCCATCATTTCCTTAAGGACATGTTTGCGGCGTAATACACGAGACATATTGAAAGACTGCAAGGAATTAAAAAAATTTAGGAATAAAAGTGCTTCACTACTTTGCCACTAGGCGAACTGGTTGGCTGACTTACTATTGTAGTCTTCAGGATTTTAGTTCAACTCGATTTCTTAACTGTTGTTTTTCTATATAATTTTCGTTCCTAAAATGCATTTAAAATTGAATATTTGCAGTCAAATTGCCGCAGAATGCGAGCTGTTGCAGTTTTCCAAGCCACAAAAAACGCAAAAATTTATTTATTTACACACGTTGTCATTGACAGTCGTTGACATATGTCAGCTGTCCTCATAGTATTGCCACATTGAATGAAATATATAAGGCCGCCCATAGATGAGCAGATAGCACACGGACATGCGTGATATGAAAATCGGTTACAAAACTTGCAAAAAGTGCAAGTCAAGTAACGATTACGTAAAAATTTAAATTTGTACTCAGTGAAACCTTGTAGCTCTCTGCTAATGAAATGTCAAAATGTGCAGTCAGTTGATATTATCTTTTGCAACTGTCGAAAAAGACAACTAATTCCGTTACGTAGATATCGGCTGAGTATAGCGGATCCTGAGTATTTGCTAGGCAATAAAAATTCAATAAATTTGAAACTTTTTTAAATTTGTTTATTTAACAATCTCAATTAAATATATGTTTATTCTAGCAGAATCTTAAAAAAAAAAATTTGTAAATTAATTATGTTTCATATACAAACTTAAGTTTATGTAAGTCTAATCGCTAAGTTAATATAAGGCTACTTTGTCTATATGTAATTGTAAGCATTTTTTGTAGGCAATCGTATATCGAATGTATGTATGTATATACATATGTATGTGTGCTGCATTGCAAATAATTTAATATACCCATTTAGCTATTAAAATATGCTATGATCAATTGCAACAAATATTTATGCATAAAAGCTTGCGTATAAATTTTAAATTAATCCTTTCAACAACATAATAAATAAATATATATAGTAAATATTTTAGATTGTTCGCATTTTGAACCGATTCGCATATAAATATGTACATATAGATATATAACGCCAATTTATTTTTTACTCAATCGTAAGATGCGCTCTTTAAGGCCGCCGGGCTTCAGTTTTGTAGTTTTAACGGTTTTGCGTGATTGTGTTTGTATTTGTTTTGATTTGCGTAACCTGAAAAACGAAAACGTTATATTATTAATACTACAATGGGAAAAAGGATATAATTTTTTGATGAATGTATTGATTTTACAAAATAAATGTTTTTCACTGCAATAAAAAAGTTTTGATCATGTTTCGATAAAATATTTCTTTTGCTATAATAATTTCTGATGTTTTTGTTTACTGTCATGATCCAACTATAAACATGATCCAATTATAAAAGGGCGTATCAGCTTGACAAACATACACCAACAAAAATTTTCCATATACATATAATGTTATTGTAATTTGTGAGTTTATAGTCAAAATCGCACTAAAAAATGAGTGGACTGTTAAAATTCGGGGGAGAAAATCAGCTGTTCTATTAACGCGACCTGTATAATATTATTGGGTCTCGATCAAAAATAATCAAAAGTAATAAAGAAAAAAGAATTTTTTTATTTATTTTTTGATGATCTTAAAAAGCCGTTATTTTTTTTGATGATTTTTTAAAATAGATAGCGCTTTTTCGATCCGTATAGGAACATCCTAAACTGCTGTCGACGATATGCTATTTCGATCAATATATCAATCATCTTTCAGGTGAAATTTCGGGTAGAGGGATAAATCCAGGGTCGGCTACAAACCCGAAATTTCATAAAAAAAACTTTCATCAAATCAATAAAGACTTCATTCATTCAAAAATTTCTTTCACCTTTCCTTAGCCTTTTAAACTTACAAGTCATCATACAATGTAGCGATTTCCTTTTTCCAAATATCCTTAAAGTCATTTGTAAAGTTCGTCCAGTATTCATAGAATTGATCGGGTGTACATTGCTCAAGCGCACGTGACTTTGGTGTGAAATGATAAAAACGCATTGTTTCGATAAACATCTCACGTGATTCATCCAAATCTTTGTAGAGTTTATCTATCGTTTTTGATGCGCTCTCTATGAATTCCTGCATTTTCGATTTGAATGGCTCCAAAGTGTTCGGAGTTGAAGCAAGTATGACGCGTTCTGTGGTCTTTTTGTTGGCTTAAATGAAAGAGAGGAAATTAGAGCCGAGTTTCATCAGCGTACGAAAGTTCTTTGTCACACTCACCTTTCAACTTCTTATGCAATTCCATGACTTGCAATTTGACCTCATCAAAATCCACCTGCGCTGCACGTTCCACATCCGAGGGCTCTGGTATAGGCAGCGTCATCTCTAACAATTGTATACCCTCTTTTCGTCGCCTACTAATATAGGTTCGTACGATGAAGTGTAATAGCGTCGTTTGCGATTCTTTCGATTTGACGTCTTTGAGTTTGCTTAAAATCTCTAATGTGAAACCATCCGCTTGACCACGTTGACGATTACCACCATTCATATAATTTCCTAACGTTAGTATAATGGCGAATACCAACTTCAAGTCTTCACTTTCGACCAAATATTGTGATAGTTGTGTTACCACTTCCAATTTTCTAGCTAATACCGTGGCGGCCTCTTCGAACTCAGCTTGGAAGACTATACATGAAATACGTTCCGTAGACATAGAGATCTGTGAGATTCTAAGTAAAAATTGTTCTGGATAGTCTAGCGGTATATCACTTTGTGCTGCCTCTTTGATCAACTCCAACTCCTCATTGGTCGCCTTGACATTTATAATTTGTTGTAAGGTTTCTAAGCTAACAACTGAGGTGTCCACATGATAGATAGCATGCTCGATCTCACAAAAGTCAACATGTAGACTGCGTGAAACAATACCAACATTCTGTGAACGTTTACCATCCAATACTTTTATTGTTTTAACGCGAACTTCTTTCTTCTCTTTCGGTTTGGTCACTGGTACAACGGCTTGACGTGAGAAGAGTTCAGTAAATTCATCAATATTATCGAGACAAGTCTCTTCGATTTCTTGCCAAATCTCTTTTGGAGCTGCTGTGTCGACAACATCGTCTGGCGAGCTACCCGAGCTGGACTCTGTGCTGGATTGTAGCAATAGCGGTTTGGGTGGCGGTGCCGGTGTTACGATACGCGTCCAATAAAGGGGCTTCATCGGTTTTGGCGGGTTAACGGCAGTCTTACGAAGAGCTGAAAAAGTGTAAGTTTTCAATAAGGAGCTTCACTGAGCTTTTTACCCATTAAATCTAGCTACTTACTATTTGTGGTGTGGAACCATGCGGCCTCAGTGGGATTTGGCAGTGGCGCTGGTGTAGTAGAAGTGGGTGGTTTTGGTGCACCGGGTGGTGGAGGTGGCGGAGCTGTTGATGTATTTAATGGAGCGAGTGATGGTGGAGGGGGTGGTGGTGGACCAGATGATGTAGCAGACTGTGTGGGAGGAGGTGGCGGCGGTGGAGGCATGGGCGCATTCATACCGGATGGTGGAGGAGGTGGTGGTGCGGGCGGAGTTGGATTGTCAAGTGAGGCAGGAGGTGGTGGTGGCGGCGGCGGTGGTGGTGGTGGCGCATTAGTTACAACAATGCTATTCGATATGCTGCTATCAAATGGTGGCGGTGGAGGTGGTGGTGGCTTTGATGTCTTTGCCAACATCAGGGCTTCCGTTTGCACGCATTGATCATTGGTTTCTTTCGCTTTTGATATGCATAGCTGGCATGTTGTTGTAGCCGTGTCTAATGTCATCTCCGTTTGTATGCCGGTATCTTGCAGTGTTGGCATCTTCATGTCTGCCCCTGAGATGGCTGGCGTCGCAGTTACTTTTTCATATTCGTAAATTGTTGCTTCACTGGCATTCAGCAATTCGGTTAGTTCGATGCAACGTTTTGATGGGCGGCGTGTCATTTCCGTACCAGTGCTGAGCATTTCATTGACGACAGCATGCACTTCGGTTAAATTGTTGCAGGCAAGCAAACGTTTGCGTAAGTTGTGTTGTAATGCGGAATCTCCTTTTGTATCCACTTGCACTCCCTTTGGTATGCGCGCCACTGTGGTTGGCGTACTGCAATGCGGCCACACTGAAACTGTATCTAATCTTCCAGGTGTGAGTGGCACAGATGTTGTTGGTGCTTCTGTATGTGTCCATTGGTACATATAATAGGGCTGTTGAAGTAGAAGAGACAACATGTTAAAATGGGATATGGAAAAGTTATCGAAGGTTAAGTGGAAGCCCCCCATTTTTCAAGAGTTTTTTCTACTTAAAAATGAAATGAGTTTTCATTTTAAAATCACGGTTTGTGTCTATGGTTGTGAGATGTCGCAATGCTTACTCTAAACTTTAGTTTGTTTTTTTTCCGCTTATTCCACATCTATGCTATAGTTTTGCGAAAAAAATAGTTGACACAGGATGACCTTACAACACAAAAGATTTCTTCGTACCACCAACCAATTCATTTTTATATAAGGGGACCCTGTTCCTTTTCGTATAGCTAAAGTCTTGGACCAACATTTTAATTTGTGTAGCATGTTTATAGGGGTGTTCGTAGATTTTAGTTTTTGTAGCATACTTATAGGAGTTAAAATACCCTTTTTGGTGGAAAGTGGATTAGTCCCTTCTTACCCGTTCGGGTATATACGGTAACAATTAGTCTCTCCATAGGACACGCTCAAACAAAAGTGAACAGTTCAGCCCCGATACAAAGTGATCAGAACAGGTATTAGTCACATCTTCCTTTGTGACTCGTTCTGGACTGATCCTAGTCTAATGCTATTTTGCGGGTTATATGTATATAGAACACACACACATTCACAGAGTGCAACAAAATATTAGTGAGAAAAATGCTATTTTACAACAAAAACTTTTTGACATCCACAAACTAGTCAGAAAACGAAAGAACTTGAAGAACCGAAAATGCAAAGGTTTAGCGATTGGATTAACAACAGCAAAGCTTTTAATTTCTGCATTGATGTGCCGGTACCAGGACTCGAGCCCATGAGCCATTTACATTATTTTCACTACCATGATCCAACAATATTTTTTTTAGGATTCCTTTGAACTATGTAGTTTGAGACTGGTACATATATTTCTGTACGAAATCTGATAATTGACATTTGCAAGTGAAAAACATCTGAGCAAAACAACAACAAAAACTTCAAACTTTGAGCTATTGACCAATGAAAACAATAACAGCTGTTTTGCTTGTAATTTTTAAAAAATCGATCGTGTGTGAAAACTTTCTTTAATGCACCGAACTTTTAAATATTAGAACGCTTCAAACAAGTGCATTTATATAAAACAATTCATTTAAATGGCAATACAAAAGAAAAATAAGATAACCTCAATTAAAATTGTCACGCATAAGAAATTTTGGCTTTAACGCACGGAATTCAACTCCGCTTGCTCTCATACAAGTTTCAGGTGCAGGAGACTTTTTTGACGAAAAAGTTCACGCTGTGCGTTTATACATATACATATGTATGCATAGCTGTGCTGTCAGGCTGAGCACAAGTAACATATGTATGTACATACTTGCAGCTTTCGAACAAAAAGACAAAGCCAAGCAAACATTTCTGAATCAAATAAAAATTCAATTTTCCAGTTTAATAATTGGACGACGTCAAAGCTAAAAGTAAAGGAAAGAGAAATTTATTTCAAAGCCAATTTTTTCATTTGACAGTTTCAAAGAAAGAAAAAAAAAATGTGCAAGATATGTCAAGATAAACGAATAGAGTGAGGAAGGTAACAAATCTGCAATCCAAAAGTGTCGCTAAAAAAGGTGAAATGTAAAGCACAGAAAAACTAGAAAAAAAAAAAAAAAATACGCAAACATCATTAAATTCCACACACACATATGCTATATGTATGTATGTATGTGGACATGTTTGAAGCTACAAATAAAAAGTGGGTTACCTCCGCGGAGGGTCGACATAAAATGAATGACGACGGTCAGGTAGCCGTATGAACGGGAAAGGAAATGGAAATGGTATTGGTAAAGTGCAGGAAAATTGCTACTCAAATTGCTAACGCCGAGCATTTCGTCGCATACACTCTGTACCAGTAAGAATGGGACCATACAAGTTTGACAGTGTTATCAGTACAGCACATCGTACATAGTCGTTGCTTAATACGTGTTTTAATTTAAATCTTTACTTAACTTAAAATATCAAACAAAGATGTTAGCTAAAATGAAAAGTAACAGGGTCCCTTTAGGAAAAAAAATTATGTTGGGTCATGGTAAGAGTAAATTTTTTATATTTTGCAAGATCACCCTGTGTCAACTATTTTAGTTGCAAACCATATCATAGCTGTGGCAAATTTAGAGTAAACGTTCTGACATCGCACAACCATAGACGCAAACCGTGATTTTAAAATTAAAACTCCATTTTAGACATAAAATGTATTTTAATTTGACTAAGACAGACATTAAATGGTGTTTATTTTAGAATCATGTTTAAGTAGATAGAACTCTATTTCAACTTGACTATGATTATGGGCTTATATTGTATTCGGCTATGATCCTAAATTCGAAAGTTCATAATATTCTGATGATGAACAAAATCCGTGCCATTTTTATTTTAAGTAACTGTTTACTTTTCAGCCACATAAAGGAGTACATATGCCCGATTAAATGATTGTAAATGCTAGCTAGTCTAGCATAAAGTCATGAAATCTATTTTAAAAGTTAAACGCCAAACAACGTTGATTGGCTTGACGAAATAGCAAAAGGTGTACTACGAATGCTTTGGTACTTTACCGGCAGGAAAAAAAAGGATGAAAAGAGGAAAAAATTGCTATGGGTTAAAAGCGCTAATGGTTGTTTAAGTGTAAAGGTACTATTATACCCAACAAGCGTTCTATCACCATTCCAATTTGTTAACAATTGTTTCAAAATTGAGTAATTGTTTGCATGATTGAAAATTAGAATTTATGTTGTTAAAATGGTTGAAAAATAAAAATATGGATAAATAAAATTTAAGAAAAAAAATTTGATAAATATTTATTTGAAAATTTTGTTTGGCTTTTCATTCTTATAATCAAAAATTTTACTAAAAATACCTTTTTAAAAATTTATAAAAATTATTTTTTTAATGTTTTGTGTGAATTTGCTGAAAATCTATTTTAGGTACATTTTGCTTGTTGGGTATACTACACATGCTCAAGAATGTATGAACCAGTACACACAAACATTAGACCCTATCAAATAAAAAAAAAATTGTCTGTAAATTTTTTGCAACAATTGCAAAACATCAGGTAACTTTCATTAGCAGTTCCTGAAAAGTATG
Source organism: Sphenella marginata (assembly GCA_951509765.1). NCBI lineage: Eukaryota > Metazoa > Arthropoda > Insecta > Diptera > Tephritidae > Sphenella > Sphenella marginata. The sequence goes on along the minus strand of OX608080.1, from coordinate 18,984,453 downwards.
ATTTTTTGGATTTCGAAGGCGGAGGGGACCCCAACATCCCCGTGGATCTGCCCTTGATTCGTACAGATGGATATATGTATGTAGCTAAATCGACTCACCTCATCGTTCTGATGCGTTACTACGAAACTTTGTTCATACCAAAAGTATAAAAAAAAAACAATTTTTTCCACACGGTCATATGTTGGAGGTACATGCAGCAGATATGTATGCATGTATATTATGAATGTATTCATCTTTGATTAGTTAACCTCTCTTAGCAATTACAGTTTTGTTAATAGAAATCGCTTTTTTCTTTCGCTCTTCATGTGAGTTGGTATGTTAAGGACAGACATATGTACATATGTACATACATACATCTCACAATCGTGTTCGTTTGTTCACCAACTTTTAATTTTTGTGGCGCGATTAAGGTTTAACACCACGACACATAGAGTTGGGCTTCAAACTTGGAGCGAAGATGTCTAGTCTTCATTCAATGCGTTCTAGTGGTACTTACTAGTTTCTCATAAAGTCCTCAGATGCAGTTTTACCCTTCGACCCAGAATACTGTTGGAATCCTTTCGATAGCCACTTGTGCGCCATTATTCTTTGCTCTCGATGGATTCCTTTGCCAACTAGACAACCCCATGGGGTGCTGTCCAAGTTCATATACATACATAGATCACTTCAGAGTTTCAACACTTTCGAAAGGAATGAGGATAAGCCTCGGAATGAAAGTGTATTATAGGATGTGGATAACTTGTGAAGTAGTTAGCAACTAGTTACTTTGACTGCAAGGATGTTATTGCAAATGAAGAAATGTATGTATGCATGTATGTGTGTGCTCCCCTCTTGTTTGCAAAGTGCAAATTATCAACAGTATGTAAACACTCTTCACAAATGGTGTGAAATGCGATTAAGGCTTCGTTTGTGTTACTTTTTTTCTCTCTTTCATTGATGCTTTTTTAACCCTCAAACGTTGATTTGCATTTTTGTACATACGTCAAACGCCATTTAGAAACGTGAATGTGTAAGTGTTCGTCTATTTTTTTTTTTTGCAAAATTGTTTAGTGGCTTCTAGTGGTTAACGAGTAAAAGTGTTTGTTGTGATTATTGGACGGGGTGGCGTGGTGTTGACTAAACTTTAGCGTACACCCTGCCAACCATCATCGGATAAAAATCATCGGTTCACTTTTCACCCATGTTGAAAAGATTTTTGCGTGTAAGTGTGAGAGCATACTTTTAGACACTTGTCGTTTTCCATACAAATTCTAATTTATAAATGATTAATTATAATGCTGTTGAGGTGAATATTTTTTTGTTTGAATTAAAATTAAATTCCCTTTTCGGGGAGATTTTTAAAAACAAAATTTAAAGCTTGTAACGCTGTGGAAGAAGGTTCGCAAACATAATACAAGCTTCGAAAAACATTCGCAGAAGGTTTGGAGAGTGTTGCGAGGCAATAAGTCTGGAAGCGCAGTGCTGGCACATTCTGGTACTAGGTCGCCTGCATAATTTTCAATTATTTAATTCGCTACCGAAAATATAAAACGAATTACTACCTAATCAACAATCAAAAGGCCATGGTTCAAATCTCGTAACAGTTGCATACTTTTTGGCGCTCTACTCCCTTCCTGCACAGAGCAAAACTTTTAACCATTTTAACGCCTAGAAATATGCATAAAACTCACATAATCAACTTATTTGAATTACCTTAGACTATGTTCAAATAAAATTCTACTCACAGAGCAAAAAATTGAATTTGATCACGTATTTTCTTTCTTTTCGTGTTCTTTTCCTATTCACTCTTGATCCTTTTGTAGCACTTCTTTCATTAAGTCATGCCAATTTTCTTTCATCTCTACAAAACTATTACTTCGCTTGTAAAAGGTGAAAGAAGGTGGAACAAAAAAGTTTTACTCTTTGATATGAATATCCTTTTATTGCCATTACGTGATGCTTAGCAGAGATAAATGGAAGAATGTCCGTTAAAAAATTCATACAACACGTACTCGTAATTATTTCTACAGACTAAATTGCCGTGAAGTAACCTGTCATGTGATTTATCCGTTTTGTTGCCTCACTAATCGATTAAGTTAGCAAAGAATGCACCCTAAGTAGACAACAGTAAAATCCCCGTAGACAGATGTTTGGCCAAATATGTATGTACTTAGTTAAGAGTTGAACTTGTTGAGTGCTGAATTGGATTAGCAAAGTTGAAACAATACAAGTGAATAACAAATTAATTATTTACAACTTTGTGTAATGTTTAATGATGCTGATGTCTGATAAAGTTTGCAGATTTGCTATTATCGGTTATTATTACTTATTCGCAATGTAAATCAAGTTAAACTAGAATAAAGAAAGTTATATTTTTGTGGAGTGAAATTCTTTATGCCTCAAGAGAAATAGCTTTAGGGTTTGTTGAAGCGTTGAATTTGTATAAATGAATCGTATTTTTTCCCAAAACTTTGCAACATTTATGGAGGTGCCTCATAAATGCCGCTTGCGTACATCATATTTTACAAAGGCTCTGCTAGGATTTTTAAAGATTTTATAAAATTTTCACTAAATAGTGTTCGCCGACACAAACTATCTAAAGGGAGAAGCCGCATGTTGACATTTCATTGGGAGAGAGAGTTGCAAGATTTTACTGAGGTGATTTTGACAGCAAAACAACAATCAAAATAATAACAACTGTTTTACTTGCAAGTTTCTGTGGTTATGTCAGTCCTGTAATAAATGTAGCCTAGTTTTAGGCGTACATATCTTAGAGATTTTTGGATACGAGCTTACTTTGCTGACTAAAGAAGACGATTGTGACTTCCAAAAAAATGAGGTTGGTACTACTCACTAGGGCCTTAGATCATAGCATCAAAGAGGCAACACACCTGTCCTATCGTAAAGCTCAATATCCAAGTGACGCGCAGAGCGGACTTAAGTTGTGGAGGCACCACTTCTTCTCATTGCTTAGTAGCCAACACTTTTATTTATCCATCAAAGATGTTTGTACTTGAGTGTGTACTAGTATTTGAGTATTCTTTGGATTTTCAAACAACGTCTCCTAGACACCAACACAATTTATAATAATGGTATTCATATCATCGTAGAAGTTTACGAAGTGTGTATTTTTATAAGTTTACACACCCCGTTATATGAACGCACCTGTAAATAGCCTCGTAAAGTTGTCAGTCAGCGATGGTTAGATGTGGTCACTAAACGCAAAATGAGTAATAACTTTACAAAAAAAACATATAAAATTGTAGAAATTGTGAAAATTTATTTTATTTTACCTCTTCCATATTTTTATTTTTCTTTTGGCGGCTGACAGCTGTTTCAATGAGTTTGAGCATTGAGTTTACGAGCATTTACGCACCGAAATCAGTTGATAAATTTACGAAGTTTGCGTAAACTTCTTTCCATACAAATTTTGACAGTTCATTTACGCACTTCGTAAATTTACGCGTTTATGAGCTTTACACGCTGTATACACGATTACATGAATACCATTAATGATATTCAACCTATTGGTTATATAATATTTTTTTTTTGTGAGTTAAGAGACTAAACATTTGTTAAGGGTTTAAGGCAAAAGTGGAGTACATTTTCATAATTGGCATTTCATAACGCTGTCAATCTTTATTTTCATACTTACAGTCCAGTTCATAATTAACGCTGTCTGGCAATGGAATCTATAAATTGCATAAATTTGATGGGTAAAAGAGAGAAGGTCAACACACTGCAGCAAGGACACCAAAAAGTAGAAAAAGAAGTGATGACGGAAGACAAAATATTTTTAAAGAAATCTTACAAGGTTTATTACGTAATATAATTTGCAAAATTTTCACTCGAAAGTCAAGTCAATGAAGCTGCGACGCAGCACAGAAAATTTTCAATAAACATTTGGCATTGCAGCAGCACACAACTTAAAAGGTTTCAAGACGTAAAGGATTCAATGCGTTTATGCAACGCTGCACTCATTGAATTTGCATAGAAAAACGTTATAAAGTGAAATACTCAGAAATACAGGAAAACAAAAAAAAAGTAATATAAAAAAAAGTAAACAAGTAAGGGTGTCTGAGTCCCGTTGTTAACATAAATATAGTCAGCTGTGAGCATTAGCTAACGAGTTGGTGTTATTATACCTTGCATAAACATGGAGTAAAATAAAATAAAATAATATAAAATAAAATAATATAAAATAAAATAAAATAAAATAAAATAAAATAAAATAAAATAAAATAAAATAAAATAAAATAAAATAAAATAAAATAAAATAAAATAATATAATATAAAATAAAATAAAATAATATAAAATAAAATAAAATAAATAAAATAAAATAAAATAAAATAAAATAAAATAAAATAAAATAAAATAAAATAAAATAAAATAAAATGAAATAAAATGAAATAAAATAAAATAAAATAAAATAATATAAAATAAAATAAATAAAATAAAATAAAATAAAATAAAATAAAATAAAATAAAATAAAATAAACAACAAAAAATGAAACAAAATGGACTAAAAAAATAAAATTAATTAAAATAAAATATATTCTATGATCAGCTGAGTATAAAACAGAAATAAACACGTAGCGAATAAAAAATTCAAAGAAAGCAAATATTGAAAGCAAGAAAGAGCGCTCCGAAAAAAAATTGACACTTGAAACAGTGCACACAGTTGCTAATGACACTTGATGACAACAAAAGTAGCAACAACAATTGTGCGCGCTGCTACGTCAATCCTTTCATATCCGTTGTGACCATTTCCGTTTGCCAATGCCACAAACCCTCCACTTCTTATTCTTCTTTCTATGCAAGTTTAGCTGTCACAATTCTACTCAACGACTTGGATTGAAGCAAAATGCAATAGTCAAAATAAATTCGGACGACTGTATGTATGTACGTTCAAAACACTCGAAGGCAAGCAAGTCGGTTCGGTGGTAGGTAGCCGCACCTTAGTAACTTACTCAAAAGTACTCCAAAAAAGTTTTGTTGCATTTCTGCTTGAGCAAAGAATTTACTTTTTTTGTTTTGTCTTGCGCATTGTAGCCCATTCATACTGAAGGAGTTTATAAGTTTTTCAATTTTTAAAAAGAAGAATTTTTTTTTTTTGGTCAAGTTGGCGCCTTAAGTGCTGTGTGGCAAAAGTCAGTGAACGTTGGAATATCAATTTTTAATTTATTTGTACAAGGACACGATGAGTGTGAGGGGTGCGCTAGAGATACCCAGATGCCAGCGAATAATAAAGTAAATAAGCACGTATGTATCCTGGAAGCACGCTACATCAGTCCTGCCTGTTTTGGTAGCGTTTGAGCTGTCAAGAGTTTTGGAAGCTGTAAATACATCTAAATACATACATATCTATGACCCGACGTTCTATCAAATCTTAGAAGGAATAATCGATAGAAGCGGATTTTAGGCAATGAAATTGTTTTAGCAGTTGACATACGAGGTCTTGTAGCGACTATTCGACATCTGGGTATATAATGTATATTTTACTATGTTTTGTTATTTTATTGCATTTTTAGCAACCATTTCTAACTTTAAAAGTTTTTGTAGACTTAACTGCAACTAAAGTTCATTCTTGTATATTTTGGCAACAAAAACTTTTGTAGACTTAAGTCATGCATAGACTTCAAACACATCTCTCTCTTTCTCTCATGATTAGCTTCACATTCATTCTATTTAATTACTCACACTGAAGTTTTTAATATCCGTTTCCTCAGAAATTTGCTTCAACACGCCCACATTTATTAAATTATTACAATACTGCATTGTGAGATTATTCAAGTCTTGTTCATTGAGATTATTGGCAGACTGTTGTAGGGATGACATTAGCCATTTCATCAGCATTTGACCTGCAAGATAACGAGACGATATGAGATTTAGAAATTTTAAAAGGATTTTTAAATGAATAAATGGAATATAGGAATGCACTCACTTATCTTATAGGAACTGTAAATGGCGTGCAACATTTGCAAAAGCTCGACCATGTTATGTAATGGTATGTAGAAAAGTTCTAAGTAAAAGCTTTGGCTCATCGAAAAATTGCTTCTTGAAGAATTTTCTTACAATTTTTTTTTAATATTTATTGATATTTGACTGGTTTTCTAGATGAAAATATTTTGATCCTGTCATTTTTAAAAAAGTTCTGAAACTTATGATTGAAACATCGTGAAGTAAGACAGGGACAGCAATTAGTTGTGATTGAAGCACAATTAGGGTGTGGTGAAAAACTTTTGGCATAAAAAACCATTGTTGACATTGACAGATATCAAAGTTCAGCTCTTTTATTAGAGTTGCATTTAAGAAGGATGTAAAAAAAGGGAGAAAAATGCCGCTTATTAGAAAATTGTAATAGAAATGGGAGGTTTGTTAATTTCCAATATTTGTGCAATAAATATTTTATGAAATTCTGAGAAAGATGTACATTTAGAGCTGGTTAGTAATCACTACTTTAGGATTTCATTTTAATTCCTAAAAAACAAAAAACACCAAGAGTAATTTCCTCGTTTTGATTACAAATTTTAAATTTTTTTTCACAGTAATAATTTTTTTTTCAGCGAAAAAGGTCGATTTAATCCCGCCTCAAAACAAAGAAATTGCTTTTGGTAATTTTTTTTGAGGAATTGAAAGGTCATCAATGCTTTTCATGTGAAGCAAAGGAAGCGATTACTTTTCCCAATTACTGAGAAATGTAATTTTAATTGTAATGGCATTGAATTTACTCCGCGCTGCATACGAGTATATGTATATATTTTAATCTCAAGGGAAAAAGCTCTTAAGAAGTATGTGACATGGAAGCGCAACTATCACTAATTGATAATTATCATTAATTACTAAGTAATCAAACACTGAGTATCTGTAAACATGATGGAGCATAAAAAGATTAAAACGTGATATATTTATAAAGATAATACAATTTTTTTTAAAGTAAAAATACAAGCATATAAGTAAATGTACTTAAGTATAAGTCAATAAAACTTAAAAACGTCAATATGAGTATTAGCGTAGGTTTTTTTACACCGTGCTATAAAGGCTAAAACATCTTTAGATGCATAGGAAAGTTTTATAAAAAAAGAAGAAATTATTGTCACTTCGACAACACTCCGTCCGATTATGGATATGGTTACGGATACAGTAATGGATATGTTTTTTTTTGAGAGACAAAGTCAAGGATGGAGCATGCATGGAGCAATGACTGGCGTGCTTTTATACCATTGGTCGGCAAACCTAACCCGTGCGGGTATTACGCTCTTCACATATATTCATACACTCTTCTGATGAGAGCGAAAAAGCACTTGCGGCACAGTGGTATGTACGTACTGTCGCTTTGTTGATTATTTCATGTGATAGTATATTATACGCGATTTAAAATGAATGAAAGAGCAATTCTAAATAATTAAATTCCCAACGGACTCGAAACAAACTAGTTCTTATTGAGAAAATTTTTTTTGGCAAAAATATACTCGGCCCACTGCAGACGAATGACTTCGTTTTTACCAAAAAAAAAAATGTTTCTTTAAACTTTTAACTTCAGCTAACTATCCTGGTGCTTGAAGCAGAGCCTTGTGAGAAATAAATTTATAAAAACATGAGCAACTAACCCCGTAAAAATTAAATTTTTGTTATAGAGTGTAATTATTTGATTTTGTTTTGCGCTTTTTCTTCACTAACTACTCCTCATATAACTTCTAATCTATTTCACTTGTTTGTTTTTGTCTATTTTTGTTGTTGATTTCAATTGATTAAATAATTAAACAACAAAACTTATCGGAAACTTACGTTTCTTCACAAATTCATGCAATGAATAAGCTGCAGGGAGCAGTTTTTTTATAGCCAAATTATTCGACGCGCCTACGGTGGCGCTCGTCATGTTCAAAATTTGGCTGTGAGTGGGTGTCTTTTGCTGCTCAGTTGAGAACAAGTTGCGCGGCAGCGGTCGTTTCAAAGTTGACAAATAAAGATCACAACCATATAAGGTGAGAAAGTTATTCAATAAAGCAGGAGAAATAGACATCGCGCATGCATTCTTCAAATTTGGCAAATCTAGCATGATCTTGAAATTTAGTTTTGCTAATGGTCGGCTAACAAGTGAGTTGTGCCTTTTTGATGCTTCATAGCCAAATTCACCCGCTTGCAGCGCACAGCTTTGCGTTACGCTGCTGGTGATCTCAAATGTGATGTTTGTATTTGTTGCTATTTTTTCTAAAGCATTTAATATTTGCTCACGCTCCTCTAGCTTATCGCTATTTATTTGTAAAGTATTTGTCAGCTGTGTTTTTATTTCGTTTTTACATTCTGTTGTGTTCACATTTGCAAACTTCGCTAACAAAGGACACCAACCAGCTGGTAATTGTATTGTCGTATGCTGACTTCGCATTGGCATTTTAGTGGACGTCGAAAAGAGACTCATTTTAAAATCTTCTTCCCAATCATAGTTCGTATTCATTACAGCTAACTTTTGCATGGAGTTCAATTGTGGTCCATCGTCGAAATGCAATTCACCACAATCGTTTGTTGGTTCAGCAGCGTTGGTGCTCAACCCATTATAGACTCCTTGTAGGTTTGGTGTTTTAAATATTTTTTCCACTATATCACGTTTTGTTAAATATTTTTTGTTGTCTTTTATTTGCGACATTATTTCACAATTTTTGATTATTTCACACTTCACGTAAATAACTTCTCATTGAATTTCAGCACTTTCGCGTATCTTTTGTTTTTGTTTCTTTTTTTTTTTCGTTTGTATCCGTCAACAACTTTCGCACAACTGGACTGATTTTCTAAACATTTGATTGTTGTTGATGACGCCAAATACTTTTGCACTTCATTGGGCGCGCTAAGGTGTTTTCTAAGTTTACATTTTTCAAATGCTCCAAATGAGAGCTTATCAAATCAGCGGTGTGTAGCTGATAACCGTTGACAGCTGTGTAGATCTACCCGTAAGCATGTACTGCCAACATGTCTGTCTGAGCAAGTGATTTATTTGTGGTAGCCAATATTTTTCTATTACTCTGAGTGTGAGTACTCTAAAAGGTATAAAAGATAGTATGTATGTGTGTGTGTTTGCCTGAGTTTACAACATTTTTAGCTGAATACCCATTGTTCAGTGTAGTAAGAGTTTTATTTATACCCAGTTGCAAGGTTGCCACCACGGTAAGGACCATCAATTTTCCGGAGAACATTTCTCTCGAATACATAACTCGAAAGCCCACCTCATCTTGTCTAGACACTGTCCATGATTCCGAGCCGTACATGAAGACAGGTATGATGAGAGACTTGCATATTTGTGATGACTTCGCTCCTCATTTGTCGATTCACTACTCCGACCATTTTTCGCGTGAGCGTTGATGCATCTGTTTCAACAGCTTTTCGCCTCTCTGGTAGGCCGCTAGTCCAACCTTTCTAGTCGATTTTTTTATTTTTCAGCTAAAGTATTGCGCATCCTAAATTAAGCACTTTGTAGACAAAGATGTGAGCGACTGTTGTATGCCACAATATATATCGTATCGAGGTTGAACACGCCGCCCAATTCTTCAGTGGTGACAGTGGTACTCCCACCAAAGCCAGGGAAGTCGAAACGAATTATTATCGGCGTATCTCTCCTTAAAGATCTGGATTAATTATTGGATCAATGAAATCGAAAGTTTGATTGCAAGGAATTTATTTGGTAAATTTGGAAAAGTAATGACCGATTTTTAGTCGCTTTGGTCCGTTGGCTTAATATTACGCAGAGAACCACATTCCAAAAATTTAATAATTTTCATTTGATGAGTTCCATCTAAAAGTATTGATTTGAATACCAAAGAACTAAAACGACTCGCTTTCCATAAACGCCAGAATTACTTCTCAAATCAAATAATAACTGGGTATAAGTTATTAACTTTCAATCGTTTATAGACAAATTCTTATTGTTTTCTCAAACAATTTTATTGGGAGCATATCACAAAACATTCGTCACCCGATCATTTGTTTACCTAGAGCGAGACTTTGTTTGTATGGGTGTGCAGTTGCTTAATTACACTGTTGTGCGAAATACTGTACTGTGATGCAAATAAATTGTTTTTCTTAAAGGTAGTTAGCATGACCTTGTGAACTGAACTAAACAAATTCAAAAGTCAATTCTTAATTTCCTCATTTGAATTTCACAAATTCGGAAGCAACAAGAAATTTGCAACTTTTGAATTTCCAAGGTCAATAATGTGGGGCTATACTTCTTCACTTTGAAAATACTTTAGGCCCCCGATAATAGTAATATTGATATAGGGGATTGAGCCACTGCCAATGACCATCCATATGCGGTGACGTGTCATAATGTCAATGGAATTAATGTCACTGACCTTAATTCACTTTTGAGAATTAATGTAAATGATGTTAATTCTCACTATCATTTGACACTAATTCTCTTTTTATGGCATTATGACACGTCACGCCCATACCCACATAGTAATTTAGTCCTGTAACCCTTTTCTCAGGATCTGAATTTGCAATTTGATCATAGATTTCATACATCCTGTCAGAGAAAGATATATCTAAGGACATTATAACTCATCAGATGCTCCTAGAGGATACGTAAACCTTCACTTTACTACATGAGTTCAATGTAGGGAGGGAAGACTATTGAACAGCCATTTATAGATTAACCTACTTCTCGAAGCTCCTTCAGTCCACAGATGATATCATCTTCTGTTGGAAGTCCTAAAACTGCACTCATATCTCCAACTATTTAAACAGGAATGTTCAACGCTTTCCAAACCTTCTTCTTTCAGCCTGTGCCAAGTAAGATTTAGAAAACCTTGCTTTCTCTAAGAAGACAAAAGGACTCTCTGCAGCTTTCATCTACTCTCCTCAACATCATCTCAAAGTTAGGATATTGCAGCCAATAATACCGAATCCTCTAACTCAGTTAGGCCACTCCTCTATACTTCAGCGTTCCTACTTTAATATCATTTTATGACCCTTTCTGCAACCTTACTCTACGTATCAACACTTCCAGCTCATATCTCGATGCCGCCTAATTCGACAAACTTCATTTGCGTCATAATGAGAATTTATTGTTATTTATCCTTTGCGCTTCTATCTAATGTCTAAACGAAATTTCCTACACTTTACCACTACAACTTTAGCTGTTTGCGCAGAGATCCGAACAAATTTCCCTACTTAGCTCAACAAGAATAATATGCCGACAGCGCTTTACTCGTAGTAGAATACGAGCGCACGCCGCCTTAGCTAATGAGACAAATTTTTGATGTGTTATCACTTGGCAGACATGAACTGAAGGCAAGCGAATGTCCTATCGTTTTGCCAAGCTCTGTTGAACGCTGCTGCAACTACTCCACCTCCCTCGCTTGCTGCCTTGTAAAAACATAGTTTAGGTGATTATTGCCACCATTAAAGAGGGTTGCACAGCACGTCACACAAACAGATTGTAGTCAATGCGCCCGAATCCCTCCCTCTCACTGCCACGCTCTATATTTTAGCAACATTTGTTGTGCTTTGGCGAATTTTAGGGCAAACAACGACGAAAATCTGATTTATACGCGACAGCAATAAAACTGACAGCGGCAGGCAAAATCTTGCAATACCTCCTCCGCCTTGCAACAACATTAGATGTGCCATGCCGCGCGCGCTTTGATGCTTGTCGTGGATGCTTAGCATAAGCTTTTTCACTTCATCCTTATTGCGTTGAAATTTTAGTGTACGCAATGTGGTGGCTGTACGGTGTGCGGGTAGCGAGCAGTTTTATGTTGTGTTTCGTATTACATTAATGAAATGCGTTGGAGCATCTGCGTCTGCTTACACAAAAGCAAAATGTTGGCTGCACATAATTTAGCAACAATATTTGCAGTGTAATCACTCGTTCATGCTGAGTAATTTTAGTGCATCTGTTTATTGTTGTTTTTTTGTTTTGTTTTGTTTTTGTATGGATTTTCGGCTATGCGGTAGTTGCAATATTCATTGTTGGTTGAATGTGGCATAAAAGTTGCCTTATGATTTAGTAGCAGAATTTTAGTAAAGGGGAAACACTGTTCAATAAAACAAAGTTGCACGAATTCGAACAGTACATTCTTCTTCTTCCGCTTCCATTAAATGCTTTCTGGTTCTGGTGTTCTTCGTCCTTGGGAAACAGTAAAACAACAAACTGCAAAAGTCAATGCCCTTTTGCAGAATTTGTATGCTAAAAAGTGGGCGGCGCCATGCCTACTTCCCCAAAGTCCTCAAATTTCCTTTCTGGCATTTGAGTTTTGCTTAAAAAGATTTTTACGTCTGCAAGATCTTAGCTTACATGTTATAGAAATATCGCGTTTTGAATTTTTCAAAAATAATTTTTTTTTAGAACTATGTTAAATAACTGGGCGTGGCCCTCAGCCGATTTCGCTAATTTTTATAATAACTAGTAACCTTTATATATTCAAAAATTTTTTTTCGACAAATTATTTTTTGAAAGAGTTATGGTATAAAAAGTTGTGTGGCATAATTCATTATAAAGTGGGCAGTGCCACGCCCATGTTCGTAAATTTATATATTTCAAATTTCTTCCCACACCTTTAAAACGATACCTTTTTTATTAATATTGGTTCGAAATGAGAGCAACAAATTAGGAGCAAACACAAAAAGACATTACAGAAATAATATATATGATGATTACTAAATATAGCTTAACTAAAAGTGGAAGTAGCCACGCCCATTTTAAAAAATTTCTTAAAAAATTATTTACCATCAATGTACACACCAAATTTTATCATTATGGGTGGATAGTGTACTGAATAATCACTTTTTTTTTTTTGAGAAAATATTCCATACATAAAAAGTGGGCGTGGCTATCATACGTTTCCGCCCATTTTTAATAGCGTTTGGAGATGAGTGCCAAGTAACGAAATTTCATTCAGATACATATATCAAAATTGACTCAAGTTATCGTATTCACAGACTCTCATTTCCTCCTGAATATATGTACCTCGATTCGTTTATGCCGTTAGCTACTGCGTTAACCTTAAAACATTCTCATGCACACAGAACTTATTTTTTGTCTCTTAAATTTTCCCATCGTTAACTAAAAATCAATTGTAAAGTGTTTGAGTTAAACATCATTATTTAATTCAATATTACGCGTTCTTGCTTGTTGGCAAATCTCCGTTGAAAACTGAATAAAATGCACATGGAGTGAAAAGTGAGGTAAGGTAGCGGATTTTATACGACTTGACTGAATCTTGAAATTAGAATTTCCATTTACAATTCGACGTTTAAATATTTGAGAAGAAATTAAAAGAAAATACTAACAGAATCGAACTTTTACAAAAGTGTGAATGGGAACAAAATCAAACAAGTGAGGAACATAAACAAATAAAAAAAAAAATTTGGAAAAGTTAATAAAAGGTAAATACCGTCGAATTTGCTTACACCAAACCACTTATTTTGAAGTAATAGAGCATCAAAAGAAACGATTTTTAACACGTGCTGGTATCGATAAGTTATAAAAAAATGTAAGCCGAAACGAAAACCGAACTATTTTTTTTTAAGTTTTAAAAGTTGTTTCGAGTTGTTCGATATTTTCGTATTTCCATGATTCAGCCATGTTAAAAATTGAACATGCAAATGCAAAAACAATTTTTCTATCCTGTTCTCGATTCTCGTCCATTGGAACACGGCAAACATGACCAAAAATAGTATCAGTCATTATTCGTTATTTAAATTTTTTCAAACATTTGGGAAATGCCTTCACTTATAATTAACTCGATTTGATATCGTTTCGTATCGAAACTTGTATCAGCAATCAGTCAAGTACATTCTCTAGAGTAAATATTGAGAAAGCGGAAAAGTACTGAACTTGAACAGGAGTTAAACAATAATTTCAACTGACAAAGAAGTTAAAATACAAATACAACATTTGGTGGGAGCTCAAGATACGTCTATACATCTACGTTGTCCAGACATACACTGAGGTACGTAGATGGAAATAAATTGAAATTAGGGTTGTCCTAAAATCGTAAACTCTGCATCAGCATTTTTTTTTTAATAATTGTAAGTTATAAAGAGAGTCAGAATCGGATTTTTTTTAAATGTAAATATGACTTTGGATGAAATTATACAAATGGAATATATTTAAAAATTACTTTAGTCAGCGTAGAGCCGGAATTGCGACTTGTGAAGCTCATTAAGCCGAGGAAAATTTTTTTTTTTAGAATAAAGAAAGCCTCTATAGCAGTCGATTTCTCAATCAATTTTTGAATTTCGGGCTAGTATTTTAAACTTTCAGAACCAAAATTAGAGTTACCTGTCTAATTTAATCGAAAGTTTCGATGTTTACGTTTTTACCAGTCCCTAATACACCACAAATACGACTAAGTATGTTTGTACTTACCTTCAAACTTTTCATACGCAGCGAAGCTTAACTTCTCTGGCACATAAGTTAAACGCCGACAACTGCCGATATGCTCCAAATGTGCGGCCATGCCTGTGGCGTTCGCACTTCCGTTAGTGTTCGTGGTAATAGCGTTGGCTGCGGCTGTAGCTGCTGCCTTTTCAGCTGTAAATGTAGCAACTTTTTTGAGTACATTGTTACTCAGTGATGTCGCTGTTGTTGTTATTGGTGTAGCTGGTGTCGAAGGTGTTGTTGTTGGCGGTTCCGAGGATACAGCAATAGGCGTTGATGCAGCAATTTCCTGTGCTGCTGTTGTTGTTGTTGTTGCTGTGGTTGGGGTAGCTAACAAAGTAGCGGTAGCTTTTGTACTCGTCGTCGATGCTGTTGTTGTTGCTACTGTTGCTGTTGGTGGTGGTGGCGTCGATGGCGTTGCTGACGATTGCTGATGCTGAGACTGAACAGGTGTTTGTGATGATTTAAACGAAATTATGACGGTTGATTGAGTTTCTGTGGAAGGCGGCAACTGTCTACCGTTGTTATTCGTTGTTGTGCTGGCATCTGCATTGAAGGCGTGGTTGAAGACGGCATTCCATGAAAAAGAAAGGAAAAGGAAACGCAACAGTGAGTTGATGTTTCGACAAAAGATGTATTAACTTTTTTATTCATTTTGTTTTTTTTTTGTAATTGTTTGTGGAGCCTACTCTTTGTGGGCCTGGTGGTGATGGTGATGAGTCGGAAAAAAAGGAAATGATGAGGAAATCAGCGAAAAGTAATAAGCAAGCAGGTCAAAAAAAAAAAATGTGATAAAAAGATACGCAATGAACCCTGCAAATGAATGTAATGAATGGATAATAGAATAATGAAAAGCAACACCCAAAAGTTTGCATTTTGTTACAAAAAGAAAAAAGAAATGAAAATAAAAAATAAAAATTTACCAAGCGCCAAGTATTCTGTGGGAATTACGCGTTGCGAGCCTACCACTTGCATAGCCAACCGCGTTCAAGAGTTGGGGTTTGAAATATAATTTTCACTTTAAATACTTTACTTATTAATTTTTGTTTTTTTAATACAGGGTGGTGCAATTTTTAAAAGGAATAAAAATCGATTATTTTGTAGCAATTTATTTCACACTTTTATTTGAAAACAAAAATTTTCTACTCTTTACCGAACAATTTTTTTTACCCATTTTTATTAAACATTTTATAAGTTTTCCTTTTACTTACATAAAAAATATTCAGAACTTCGAATAATCAATCTAAATCAATTAGGTAGCAGCAAGAAAATTTCCCTATATTTTAAGCCAGAAAAGCATCACATTCCACGTAGCAGCTATTTACTTATGCGCTAACAAACACACTCTGTGGAATAATATATTTACATGCTTTAAAATTGGTCTTAATCTTTGAGTTAGACATCTAGCCTCACATCAGTGGAAATTTTATTGGACTCTCTGCAGCAGTTTTTAAGTGATGCGCGTACAAACATAGAGACAGACAGACAAAAAATTTAAAAAAAGCTCTTTTATGCTTCTGAAGTCGCAATAAAGGTTTACCTATTCATTCGTGTTTGATTTCAATAGGGTAAAGGCAATTTTCCTGGACCTTTTTAAAAGAATTATGTCAATTATCTTTTTATACCAACTTGGGTTGCGGGCGCCACCCTGTATCCCATATATACACATGTATGCATATAAAAACAACTATCCTTTTAAACTTTTCCGAAAAAAGGTCGCTGCTTTCTTCTTCTCAACCTTAGCTGTCAATCACCGTGCATCCTTTCGCGCCTCATTAATTGAGTTGCACGCTCTTTCGTACGCGGGATGAATATAAAATAGCATAAGTAATTTAATTAATAATAAAAAATAATGCGTAAAAATTAAAGAAAAACACAAGCTGAAATACCAAAACATATGGTAAGTGTTTTGTGGGTTACAAAAAAAAAAAATTTATTTAAGGTCAATAAGGCGCGTGCGAACTTTTATAGAAAACAATTATAATAATCACGTTAGCAGGAATGGTTCAAAAATTAGATAAACGTAAAATAAGTTAAAATGAAAGCAAGTAAAACTGCAAGAATCATTTAATTGTTTACCTTTCTGTAACATAAAAAGGTTGTGGAGAGCGAACGGTGGGCGTGGGCCCGAAAAGTTTTGTGAAAGTTTTTTATTTTCAGTACGAAGGAGTTACTGAAGATAACGAGTTAAAATTTATTAATTTTCTAAGATGTAATTACAAAATTTACACTGTTTAACAATTCCGGAGTTCTATGATTTATTTTAACCCTTTAGCATCTATACGAAAAGCAAAAAAAATTTGACCTAAATTTATAATAGCTGCTAAAACGCTAGTAATTTTCTTCAATAGTGCAGCAGTTCAAATATCTAAAATGCGAATACCTAACTATGATTGTAAAATACTCAGTACTTTGTGTTGGCTACTCATTTACTCAAGCCACAATCATTCATTTATTTATCCAATTGCACATGCTCAATGGACGAGTGAGCCAATGTAACTGTATATTATCTTGTTTACGTTGACCAAATGGGTATTTAAATAATTCCCTACGTGTGCAGGACATGCCTGAATACAACATGATAAACATACCACATATGCTTATAAACATTAGACTGAACCAAACAAATTTCTACAAAAACGAAAAAAATCTAAGAACGGTCGAATGTGATTTTTTTCTAACATAAATGAAACTGACTTACATTTTTTTTTAATTACTGACTTTCTACCAGGGTTCGAATTTGCACGCACGCGTGCAGCACATTTGTATATTTTTCGCTCTTACACATGTGCTATGTGCTACCAGAAAAATTTTGTAGCACACAGCTCACGTGTGTGCTGATACGAATTAGGCACATGCACACGTGTGTGCTTTTATATAAAATATTTATGCACGAACTCTCGTGCTGAGTGTAGAAAAAACTTTCACTTCAACACGCACTTGTGTATTTCAAAAACAAAACACACACATTTTTTACTGCCATATAAAAATCAATAGAAAAATTTGAGAGCAAATAAAATAAAAAAAACACACGCATGAGTATGTGCTTTTATATTTTCAATAAAAAACACACACACGTGCCAGTGCTATGTTGCAAACTGCACACACACGTGCTGTGTGCTTAATATTTTTTTTAAAAGCACAGCTCATGTGCATGAGCTAAAAATTTTGGTGAGCATTTTTTTGCACGCGTGTGTGTGTTGTGTGTGTGCGTGCAAATTCGAACCCTGCTTTCTACTGCTATTTCAGGGGACACAACCGTACAGATTCTAGAATACCAAAAAAAAAAACCCGTTTTAATTACGGCCTTTTAATAAATTACTACATATTAACCCTCATATTCATAAAAAAAATATTGGTTTATAAAGCTATTTAAAATGACATTTCCACACAAAATTTTGAATTATAAGAGCTTCATAAGCTTTTTTATTTTTTATAAATATGAAGATAAATCTATTGGAATAATCCAATATGCTAAGAAATTGTTTTTAATTTATTAAAGTATTTAAGATTTTAATAATAAAAAAATACAAATCATCCTATTCCGATAACCGGAATTAACCCTCATACTCATAAAAATTTAAATTGGTTTATAAAGCTTTTTAAATGACATTTCCATGCAAATTTTGAATTATAAGAGCTTTATAAAGCTTTTTTATTTTTTATGAAATAATATAAAATCTATAGGAATAATTGAATATGCAAGGACATTTTTTTTTTAAATAAAATAAAATATTGAGAATTCTATGAAATTCAGAAAACCCTATTTCGAAAAATGCAAAACGACAATTTCATAAATTCATTGTTGTTTTTGAATGAGATTTTCGAAAATATTTAAATAGGGTGTTTTTAAAAATATTTTAAGGTAGGGTAAACTATATATCTATCACCATATGTATTAAAAAAAAGTTTGTTTTTTTCAAACCACCCTAATGTGGAACTAAAGTTTTGTAAAAGTAAATCCCAACACATGGCTAGTAAGAGCTGATGCTATTAAATACAATGCAATACAATATATAAAATTAAATATGGATGTACATATGTACCTATGCAAAGTATTAAGCTCTACATAACCCTAAAAAATGAGACTAGTAAGGAATGCGTTGAACCAGGCCACCTGCGACTAATACTACTCCTGATATCATTGTATGAGTTATGGCAAATGTAGAGCCTACTTGATACCACTATATATGTATATTCGAACACGTATGAAGTAGGTCTGACAGATTGCTGCTCACTTTGGGAGTAAGTTAAGCTATCATGTGGGTCCAACAAAACTGCTTTGCTTCTATTTTCGAACTCGAAGAAATTTCTGTCATGAGTTTCTCATACATATGAAGCAATTTTTTCAGCTTCAACTCAAGTAGTTTTGAAAAAATTATTTGAAAATAATAAAATATTTCAATACGATCGCTAAAACAGGATCCTACGATGGGATTTCGAAAACCGATTCGATTTATTTTTTTGAAAATCAGATCAATAAAATGAGTAAATTTATTATCTTCCAAAAACAAAAAAGATAAAAGATTTTTTATAAAATAGTTCCAATTGTAGTAGAAAATTTTTACTACCAGACTATATCAGATAAGAAGTGGCTCGCGCTGACTCCCTTTAGAGTCTAGTCTTACAATTTTGTTTAACAGAGAATGAATATATTATACAGGGATTTGTTTTGTAATTGGAATTAAATCGCTTTTACTTGTAAACTTTATTGTATATGCATATACATACATACATAGATACAGATATATAGTATATGCACTCACAGAAAGTAAAATTCATTCCACTTTTGGTATGTGTCTGCAAAATGAAAAGCAGCTAGACTGAAATTACACACATTCACAACCGCACTGAAGGAGTGAAATTTTGTTTGATTACAAAAGTATGTAATTCAATATTAGCATGTGAATGGAGTGAGGTAAACGTATTTGCCACATTTGTTTTGACTGGGTTAATGGGTAAATAAAAAGTACGCCTAAAAGTCGGCCAGATATTCGTTGCTATAGAATTTCGGTGTTGCGATGATAGGCTTGAGAATTTAATTTAGGTTTTTTCCATCCAAGTGGGAATAGCTGATGGAATTTGTGTGGAAAAATATAACAAAGTGAATGTATATGTGTATTTGTATGTGAAAAGAAACCGCCACTTCTATACACTTAGCACTTCATTAGAAACAAAGCTTTTATAGCTGCAAAGGTAACATTTTTTTCTGGAATTCTTTACACGTCTCATATTATACTTCATTTAGCGTTTAAAGCAATTAGTTGCTTGGAAATTACACTAAATACATACACATGTGTGCATACATATTGATATACCCTGCCAACCATGATCGGATAAAAATCTGGATAATCATTGAGTCGCGCTTACCAAAAAAGAGGTTAAAAAAGTCCGTAATTTTGTTCAGAAAGGTTCACTCTTTACCCATGTTGAAAAGATTTTTGAGTGTAAGTGTGAGTGCATACTTTTAGGCACTTGTCGTTTTCCATACAAATTCTAAAAACATGCGTTGGTGTTAATAAAAATTTGTGAATTTTTGGAATCAGAGTTTCACCATGGTTAGCCATGGCTGGTAGGGTAAGCTAAGCTATGAAGTCTTTAAGGTTAAATTCATAACGAAATTTTGTCTGCTTTTAGGCGCAAGAAAGAATTGAAAAGCTTTTAAATTTCGATTTTAATCACGACAGACAAAGCTCTCAAAGAATTTATGAATAAGCTATTTTTTTTATAATATCTTCAGGATTTCTATGAGTTTATAAATTGTAAAGCCAAAGTTAAGCTGGATTTAAAGCTTATTATTTATTCTCAGAATTTGTGGTACGTATCTTGAGTTATATGAAATTAATACATAAAAGTATTTTAAATCTGATGTATTTATCGAACTCGCATAGAAAACAACGGCGCCTAAAAGTATGCAACCTGTGCCGACCGCATACTTTCAACGGGGAAGCAGTACAAGGATCATTCAAAGTCGCTCCGATTAGCTTAAAGAAAGAATAGTGAAGTCGTGGGGGAAAGAGGTTTCAACATTCTTCCATCGAGAGATGATGCACTTGATAAAACAATGCCTGCTGCTAAATTCCACCACGCGACTAAGCCAATGTGGGAAAGGTTATATACCAGTGGAAAATGAAATAACGAGATTTACCGACTCATCACTGCTACCCTTTATACGATAGATATTAATTCTTGATAATAACAAAAATAGTCTACTCACCTGCTTTTTCATCCGCTGATCCCGTCACATTCGTCGTCGTACCACCCAATCTCGAAGATAAATTATGCAGCTCAATTTTCTTTGTCTTCGCTATGTTACTGAAGATGTCTGCACCAGCAACAGTGCCAACTGTTGTTGTTGTTGTACCATCTTGCGGCGTCACTGTTGAGCCACTACCACTGCTACCGCTACTACTCAACACTTGCGCCAATTTCTTACCCAACTGTAAAGCCATCTGTTCATCAGGACTATCCGATTCGAGTTCCGGACTCGTATCAGGCAACAATTCTAAGAAAGTTGTTTGTGTAATGGACAAATGCGCCACTTTATCGGCGCGATGTCTGCGTTGTAGTTCGTGCACAGCACGCGCTGTCGTCGGTGATAGTATACCCGAAGTATCTGCTGATGTTATGCTAATTTCACTAATAGGTCGCTCTTTGATAAGTGTTGGTAGATCATTGAGACCACGTGGTGTTGTCGTCAAACGATTATATGTGCGATTAAAACGATCTACATCATTCATACCATCTGGTTGTAGTTGTTGTTGTTCACCGCTGCTACGCGGTGTTAGAGGGTCTGTAAAGAGTGAATCAGAACTTGTTGACAATTCCTTGAGTAGTACAATATCGTAGTTTTGTTGTTTTGGCTGTTGCCGTGTAATATGACGACGGGAGACGAGCATGTTGTTGTACTCATCATTATCATCATCATCATCATCATCGACATCACCTTCGTCAAGTGCGTCTGGGGAAAGCGTTTTTTTTTGTTTGGAAAAATTGTGCCACAGCAGCGAAAGTGGTGAAGCAGAGAGAAGAGTTAAAAGTTAGAAAATGAGAATCGTAATTATTTTACTCATTTACTAAAAACCGAATTTGTATGTTGATGCAACGGAGAGGAAATGCAAATGCGGTTTGTAAGGGAACACTTGATAGGAGTTGGTAGCGTCCAATGTGTGGTGAAAGAGGATCTTTTTCTTTAGCCTATATGTTTTAAAGCTAAATTTTCTAAGAGTTTTAAGTTAATGAGCATCTATTCTTTACAATATCTAATAAGTTCGCTAATGAGTAATATTACTTTAATAGTTTTCCAAAAACTACAGAAAATTAATTCCGAAAGGTTTGTGAAATTGTTAACTCTTAATTAGCTTTCGGCTCGAACTATCATTTAAGACTAAAGTTTTTCATAAGCACTTATTCTCAACTTTATCACATAGAAGTTCGCCCGCGCTTGAAAAGAGCTATTCGATTCGATTCCGTTCCGCGGATTATACAATATGAATTTTTCTCGATTTAGAAAGTAGCGGAAATCTCGCATTAAAAATATGCCTTTTAGCTGGAGAACGCTATCAAACATTTTTGTTAGATTCTTTTTTGAGCTAACGAAGCTGAACATTCGTTTG
Source organism: Sphenella marginata (assembly GCA_951509765.1). Taxonomy (NCBI): domain Eukaryota; kingdom Metazoa; phylum Arthropoda; class Insecta; order Diptera; family Tephritidae; genus Sphenella; species Sphenella marginata. The sequence continues at coordinate 18,962,480 of OX608080.1, read as the reverse complement.
GTTCTTAAATGAATATTGAAAAAACTCTGTAATTCTCAGTGCAGTAATAATGAAATTCTTATAGTTCACCTGAGTTAAAAATGTAAGATAGATGAAAGAAGAAAACTAGTAGACGAGAAGGAGGTCCAAAGAGAAGACATGAACCGCAAAACTTTGAAAGGGAAGGAGATGGAAAAGAATTAATATATTCAGGAAAAGCAGAAAAAAAAGAAAAATTAGTGCCATAAAATACATAACTGGTAAGGATGATTGTGCAAAAGGAAAGAGAGTTAAACGAAGCAGAAATAAGAAGAAACTTTAACACAAGGGAGGAGTACGAAAACAAGTACTAAAAAAGAAATACAGGAAGCAAGGTGAGTTAACAGGAGCTAGTTGTAAGAAAAATTAAACGTGGGAAAAGAAAAAGTTGTTTACAGCGAGACGGATCCAAAAAAATTAGAAAAAATAGAAGGGAAAGAGGTTACAAGAAAAAAATGGGAATAAGAAAGGCCTAAAAAAAATTGGGCCTAAGACGGGGTAGAAGAGGTAAAGGACCAAATTGAAAGGTAAGGATCACAAAACGGATAACGCAAAGTACAGATTAGGGAGGGGGGATTAAATGTGAAGAAATAAGCAAAATACCATCAACGGCGATGGAAAGACAAAAAGGAAATAAATAAAAAAAGTGAAGAAAAATTGACAGAGAGGTAGAAGTTGAGAACAGTGAAAACAAAAACCAGCATAGAAATAGGTTGACGCTAAGGAAGATGAAGGAAGAAGGCAAGGAAATTAGGACAATTTTCTAAATGCTCATAGGGCAAATTTCGACCAGAACCTAGCGACTGATTGAGTTTTAACTTTTTCAAATAAAAACTGCAATTAGTGTTTCATATGAACTTAGAAAATGTATGCTCCCGACATGAGGATACGCGCTTTTGTTGCCCTGCAAAAGAGCTATAAATTCTTCATCAGGGCCAAACAAAATCCTTTGCATATGTGACGCACGCAATTTATTTTTTATCCAATATGTAGTCATATCAGACAGTGTGCGAGCTGGCGTAACAAAACAATTTAAATTTTTAAAAAATTTGCACGCACACACCATCAATCCACTCCACCATATGTTTGGCATAATAAGTAATTAAAAATACTATTTATGACAAAATCTTTAAATTCAAGGCAACTTTGGAGAAGTCGTTCTTTGCTTTTCAGTTTGTCGCACATTATATACATATTTATATATGTATGTATGTATGTACAGTATGTCTTTAAATACTAATTAATTGCCCTGCAGTAAAATAGGGAACTAGTCCCCAAAGATTGGATTGATTACAAGCAGTGTTAACCCGAAATTAGCCAAATAGGAACTAGTTGAGAACTAGACAAAGATAAGTTACGTTTGAACTAAACGCATGGGAAAGGGTTGAGATCCAGTTAAAAAGTAATTCACTGATCATGGCTTGGGTATTGATCTGGAACAAGTACTGCCGTTATATCGTGAAGCAAACTAACTGGAGACTTCCTTAAAAATCATTTTAAGAATACTTCCTAAAGAGTACCAGGGTACTCCAACACTTATCCTCATTCTAATTAAAAAATTTATACGGAAATCTCTAAGAGGGAAATCACATACTCCATCCCGAAAACTACATGAAGTAATCTTTGAGAAGAAATTTGAAAGTACTTGGCCTACATGGGAGAGGTCGCAATATGATATCTAAAACTTGAATTAATGTTGGTTAAAATTTATGTAGTCTTATTTGAGATTATTTCGAAAATTCTAGTTGCAAACTAGTACTATTTCGGACCAGCTTTTTATTACAACGGCAACATTGATGACGGGAAATCATAAAATTTTTTCTCAAAAGATTTCCAGTGATGCGAAGGGAATGCGAATACAACGAAAACGAATTACACAAATATTCCATTACAAAGTAGAAAACGAGAGCAAAAATAGGGCACAGCAAACAGTAGGGACAGCTTAACGAGAAATACTGATCGGCTTAAAGCAGACTTGCAGAAAACGCAATGACTTTACACAAACAAAGGAGAGACAATAAAATCGGATCAAAATAAAGTCACAAGAAGAATATGTATTACAAAGCAATGTTGAATGTAGCTAGCGCCTAAGTAAATAAATAACTTGAGTGGGGTATTGGGGAAAAGGTGAGGCGTAAAAAATTAGCGGAAACGTGTTAAGGTCGCAGGTAAGCAAGTAAAGGTCATTAGAGTAGCTATAGTATTTACCGACACACAATTTGTGCTTGTAAATACGCAAAGTACCGTAAAATATGTGATTCGAAACGACGAAAGCGTGCTCTTTGTAAGAGAGGGTAGGGGCGGTATTGCTGTGAAAATTTAAATTAGCATATTTTGGATATCGCGCGCTAGAAACTAAAGCGCGTAAAAATCAAAATTAAAACATTTTACAGAAAAAGTAAAAATTTGCTTAGATTTTCCATAATCATTAAGAGAAGTGTTAAGTTTTACTAAGTTTTCTCTCTGTGCGTAGATGAGATATATGTAGATTGGAGCATACAGATGTTGAAGAATTGCCTTAAGTGATAATTTTCAAAATCGAACTTTTTGACTTAGCTCCCTTTAGATCTAGTCGTGTGTTATGAATGTACGTATGTACTATTCGTGGCTACTCGCTTGGAACTGGAAGTTGTAGCATCGAGTCGGTGAACTGCGGAGGTGGTTGCGTGCAACATGGCATGGCAGTAAAATGACCAAAACGATATCAGCGGCAGCTTAACATTTAGGTGAGTTTGATTGCTACATACATACATGCATATGTACAGTTGTGTTTATGAAAATAGTAGAGCACTAGCACTTTAAATCTCAAGTGATATTCTTATAATATTTTCTGATGAATTTTTTTTAAACTAGCATTACTCCTTCTCTTTTACTGCGAAGAGGAAATAGCCCAACGTGTTTTAAACTGGTGAGAGCAAAACAGCTTACGTGGTAGAACAGGATCCAGAAAAGAAGTTCGTCACCCACCAAACCCAGAATAGCCTTCCGGGCACACAACTAAAGCTGTTAAATATGGTGGTATTAGCATGATGGTCTTCGGGTGTTAGGCCTCATCGGCACTTCTATTTTCATGAACACAGCTGTACATATGTACCTTTCTATATATAGTGCGGTAGGGTTGTGAACAAATAATCAATTTTTACTTCGATCGATTATTTTTTTAAGACAAATACTGTACCAACAAATCAAATTTATATTAAGAATTATACTAGAGTGTGGAGTGGTGAGTGATCTTTTCCATATGTGTCGAAAAGAGATATGTATATCGATTTTGGAGTGTGCATGAGTAAATTTCTTCGGAAGAGTTATGATCCTTCTCACCATGCCAATGGTGAGTATCAAAGGAAACGTAACAATGACAAAAGGTTTAGCTAGTCAAAAGCAATAGATATAGTGCAAACTATCGATATATCGATGATATCGGTATTCTGTAAGATATTTTAACCAACGGTCTAGTTAGTCCTAAATAATCATTTATATATGTAGTAAAATAAAATTAAAACCTAAATTTTTTTGTAAGAGCAAATCAGTCAATCGCAGTATCAAAAATTAAAATGAATTTGAAGAAATTAAGGAAAACTAATAGAGATGAGTAAAGCAACGCCTGTGGGTTCTACGGTACAGCGCCACTTTATTCTAGTCAAACTCGGGAACCAACCTCAGGATTATTACGATTTTTCTCTGCAATCGTCGATCGCATCAATAAATTGGTAATGCCCATAAATAATTTCGATACTTATCGATAGTAACGACTAATATTCTATCAAAGAAGCTCGCTTGGACTTAATGGACGTTTTAATTAAAATCTTTACTCATCTTAAAAAGACATCCAAAATTTTGGCCAATCATAGAAATAAATTAAGTTGTTTGGTGATATGGTGAAATTTTGTATGTTTTGCAAGATCACCCTGAGTCAAGTATTTTTTTAAATTTTTAATTTAAGCTCCCTATGACAGACATGAAAGGATGTTTATTTTAAAATCATGTTTACGTCGATAAAACTCTATTTTAACTTTACTATGCTTATTGGCCATTTTTGTTTTTGTACTACTTTTAGACTTGATCATGGAAAATAAATCGAAGCCGGTTTTTATGTCGTACCTACAAACATAAATATTCACTAAATTATGAATGCGTTTTACTACGTTTTATATGTGTTCATTTACCTACTTCGCTATCATTTGTGAAAACCACATCTAAATGAATATGATAAAAATACTTTCAACCAAATAATTTTACATAGCGAGCAAATCAAGGTATATGAACTTTCAATGAATTACGAGTCAAATTAAATATTTCGAACTACCAACAATTTCACTAATATTTGCCCACCTGTGGCGTCTTCTTTGTGTACAATTGCACCGTACAATGTGCCCAATGTATTGCGGCGCTTTCTTTCCTTTTCTTTTTTCGTTTGCTCTCGATATTGAACTTCAACATGTTTGATGGCATTCGCCGTTTTCCATGATTCCGTTTGTACGACCAATTTGCGTACATCGAAATTTTTTATATTCTTTGCACATTTTTCAAATATTTCAAATGATTTTTCAGATTTTGCAAATTTTTCACTAACAACACTTTGATCTACTTTTGTAAATGCTTTCGGTAATTCAACTTCGTTGCGTTGCTTTTGTTTTGTATGAATTGTTGGCTTTTCTATAGTAACATTATTAGTAGCAACAACAGCTACATTAATCGATTGCACTGCGTCGACGTCACTGCTGCTTTTACCACTTTTTGACGTTTCAACTTGTTTTTCATTCAATTCCGACCCGTTGCCTGCGAAATGTAAAACATTACTAAAGTCACACACTGGAAATTTTGAGTTTGTGTGTGATTGGTAGCTATTTAATTTGGTATGAGAAGATGTAGAACTTGAGTTGGAGCTAGAGTCAGTTAGAGCTGCGCCCTGTTGTTGTTGTCTTCCAGCACAGTCAGACAAAGCTAACAACAGCAAAACAAACAGCGGTAGTTAAAGAGCTGCAGCGGCGCAACGTCTGCTAGTGTTGGTGGTTTTATTTGTTGGGGCAGCGTAGCCAGTGTTGTTCATTCGGTTGGTTTTTTTTCCACTTTTTGGAGAATTTTTGAACTATTTTGAGCTTGTGTCATTGATTTAATGGGTTTAAAGGTGTGGTTAAGTACGCGTAAATGTTTTACTTGTGTATTAAATATTTATGGCATTAAAGTTGCGTGTAAAGCGAAATATATTAATACATGTTCAACGGTGTACGCACATTAGGGTGTGCGCATTTTTGAAGAAACCATGTTCCACATTCAATTAAAAATTAAAAATAGGAAATTTAAACCAATTTCAAATTAGACAAACTTTTATTACAGAGTTGGGCGATTTGAATCATTGAGTTACTCTGTCATTTTCGGTTAATTTCGAGACCACGAAATCAATGATAAATACTTTCAAGCTTAACCACAACTTTCAAACTAAATACAACCACATCCACCATAGAGACCAAGACCGAAGTACCTACCGGAATTGAGCTAAACGGGCATTCCTATAAAACCATCCTAGCTTTGTACTAGCAAAATAATTAATTTCTAATCTAATCCGCACAAAACAAAGCGCACCTTAATGTAATTACTTTCTGTCACAAATCAATTTGACAAAGGTAATTAAAAAACAAAATATATTTGTTGGCTTTCACCATTTTTATCTTATTGACCTGTATCTGTATTTCCATTTCTCTAAAAAACCAGTATTGAAATGAATTCCATAAATGTGTGCTAACTTTTCAATTACTCTTCAAAGGCTCTGTTAGAACACACGAGTATTAAAAACGAAACCGGGTCTTGCAAAAAAAAACTCTACACTGCAACATTTATCCAACACTGTCTCAGCGAATTTTGTTGACGGTGCACACTGTTTGAAGCCTCTCTTCAATTATTCTTCACACTCACTAAACGTGCTCAGCACAATAGGCCTCTTTACGTCTGTTACACCCTCTACCACATTTCATTTTCTGTATTTCATTACAAGTTTGTTTGTGTGCCTGTTGTACTCTACTATTTTGCTTTGCGCTCTCATTCCGCTTATCGGCTGTTTTATCTGCTGTTGTATACACTGGAAGCGCTTGGAAACTTTCCAAAACCGCTTTAGATTCAACTGTTGACTCTTCCAATTGTTTAATGATATGTTTTTGTGTTTGTTTTGCTTGCTTCTTTCTAGCATTCGCTAACTCAGCTTTAGCAATATCATTGCCCCCACCAACATAAACGTCATCGTCATAGTCTGGCCACTCACATTCATCGTCGTCCGTTGTACTGTCTGTGCCGGCTGTGGAAGCAGCAAAAAGATGCTCAATGAACTCACGATGATCTTCAGGTTTTTTGTTCGTTTGTTTAGTTTTGCGTTCCTTCATGGTGCATGCGATCGTTATTTGTTCTTGTTCTGAGGTTGTTGTTATCTCTTGTTGTGAGACTTGTTTGATTTCTTGTGTAACATGTGTTGTTGTGTCTTTGATTTCAGGTGGTTTTGGTGCGGGACGCTTTGGTTTGGTGCCGGTATTTTTTATGTTAACTTCAGCTGTTGTCGACTCTTCTGCCTCGTTATCGAATTTTCTACTGAAGAGTTTTGTTATCTTTTTCTTTGTAGTTTTTTGTTGTGGCTTTTGAGGTTTCCCTGTGTATTGTTTTTTGTTTTTTTTGAATTTGTATAAAATTTACAAAATTGTTAGTTGCAAAGTAAACGGGAAACTAGTATTTATGAAAAAACTATTTCTTACTATTTGCTTAACGGAACATTAACTCGGAAAAAATGTTGAAAAACTCCATAAAACTGCATGCAAATAAATGTAGATTAACAGTTAAGGTAAATGTTCATAATTTCGTGGTAGTACGTTATTTCGTGGTATTTCGATTTTTTCTTTCAAACAAGGAATTTGGGGAGTTTTTTTTAAAACTGAAAATTTCATAATAAAGATTAACTTTTCGGGTGTAATAACGGATATTTTACAAATTTTTTAAAATTAAACCTATTAAATAACAAGCATTATAAAGTTGGAAGCTCAGAAAATGAGCCTTTTGTAGGGAGGCCTCTTAAGGAAACTGTTAAGGAGACCAGTAGATTTTGTTAAGCCTGTAAAAATTGTATCTTCACATTTTTTTTTTGATGATAATTTTTTTGGTTTTATTTAACATTTCTTAAACGTTTTTATTACTGCAAAACTTATTTCAATAACTTTTCATTTACATTTTATTTAATATTTAAATACCTCGAAATTAGGGACACATGTTTCTTGTGATGTACCTAATTTCGTGGTACCCACGAAATTATGGGAATATAATACTTTATGTTTTCCTTATTTTCTTTCACATTTCATAAGATACCCTATTATTTTAAGTATTTTAATTATTAAAGAAACCCCTGAGGAAGATTTTGACGTAATTTCGTGGTATACTTTTATTAACCCATTCGTCAATATTTTAATCGAAAAGCTCTGCGAAGCACAACATTTTAACGAAATAATGGCATTATAGAACTTTTGTTTATTCAATAATTTTTCATTTAATTTAAAAAAATATGTCAAGATTTATACTTTTTTGCTTTTGTTATGAATGAATAGCGATAATAAACAAAAAAAATTAAATATAAAACTCATATTACCGCTTAAAGCGATACCACGAAATTACGTACATCAATTTTATCGCATGCCCCCTAATTTCGTGGTATACTGCGCATTTACATACATTGTTAACAAGAAATCAAAAATAAAAAAAAAGAATAAAAAAAATAAATTAAATTAAAAAAATTTAAAAATTAAAAATACAAAAAAAATTAAAAACACACCAAAAAAATTAAAAAAAAAAAAAAATATTATGAAATTATAAAAAAAAAAAAAGTTACATCAATTGCATTAATTTTTTTTATTGTTTATTTTTGTTGTAAAACTTAAAAGACCAAAAAACACAAAAATTAAAAAAAAAACATTTTTAGTAATAATAAATAAAAGTAATTTTGAGAAAAGTAACAAATTACATCAGTTAAATTAATTTTTTTATTGTTTTTTTTTTTCAACCGTAATCAATTACTAATTGCCTTTTCTCGAAAACCAATTGAAATAATCATTAACAATTAGAAAATCCGTCTAATCAATTGATTACTAAGTACTAATCAAATTTAACAGGTCTGCTTACAAGTAATTTTTTACTTACTTACTTGGTCTTAAAACGCTTTCTTTTCATAAATACAATAACAATCAAAAAATTATTTAAAATTTAAAATTTTTGAACATAAATTTTAATAAATAAATTTGTGTATCTTTAGGAATTTGCGTTGAAAATAACTTTTATTTTCCACAAAATTAGAGTTTAACCAAATACCACGAAATTAGGGACACTTTACCACGAAGTTAGGTACATCAGAAAATTTTTGCCACGAAATTAGGGACATTTGAGGTACTCACACATCTTTATTTATATAAAAAAAAAACATTTGTTAGTTTTGTTTGAAATTAAGTGGAAAGCTATCTTAATAGATCAACTCAATGGGAAAAATTTACTTTTTTAGTTTTCCTTCATCCGTTTTTACTCAAGAGAGGTAGAAAGTCAGAAAATTCCTTAGTACCACGAAATTATGGACATTTACCTTACATATGTATATATATATTTATGAGTATTTATTTAAAACTATAGCTAGGAACATAGAGATGTTGAAATCTCAAGACTATTTTTTTATTGAAAGAACCCCATGGATAAAAGGCTTAAATGGTTCCAAGTGCTTATTTACATGATGATTTAAATGGTTTAATCTGATGATCTGTGAAAATATGAAAAATGTAAGGTATATTCCTGGTTTTTCTTCCTTTCCATTGTTTCAGCATAACTTTGGGAATTCGAGAATTCATTTCACAAATAAAAAAAGTATACCAGAATAATCAATTATTTGGCATATCAGAAGCCGCAAGATGTACTACTTCAGAAACCGTTAAATGTATTTAAGAATAATCGTTGTTTCTTCAGAAACCATAAATTCTGAACTACAACTGACTACTCTGGAGTACATTTTATGAGTTTTGAAGTTCAAAAATTGAACCATCGTAACAACTTTTACCACTTTGACCGATCTCTACTATTTTATGAGGAGAGTGTTAAGTAGGTTATGTTGATGCCAGAAAACAATTCCCGAAGGTTGTGAGAAGTGTTTGCGAGAAAAGAGTGCTTAGTTGTAACATGTCTCAATGGAAAGAATCGGAAAGCAGTTCGACAGTGGTACCTGGCTCGAAGAGTGTTTTTACCAATAACAAAAGAAACCATGTTACATAGTTTTCGAGCTCAATTTGGCTGTTGGGTATCAAAACTAGAAAGTCGTCGTCATTCGGGTGTCTATGAGAAACAGTCTTTCAGCTGAGTTATCGCGTTACTCAACGAAATTTTGAAACAGAGACGGTGTTTCAGAGCAACATGTCACCGTGCAGACAGTATTTTTCGAGGCCGAGCGATATTCCGAATTGCAAGAATTACTCTCCCTAGCGGAGGGAAGAAGTACTTTGGAAATACATATGCTGTGTGCTGGTGTAGAAACCTGTTCCGCCAATTGCGATTATGACACTCCCCAACAGTGCCATGAGTGAAAGAAAAATAATTGGAATTATGGCTCTCTAACTGTTGTGTAGCAATTCCAATTTTTTTTTAATGGGCATTATGCCACTTGGGTTTATGTCATGGCACTAATTTTTTCAAATATAGGCAAATCATTTTTCCTACCGGACATCCTAAGCTGCGTCTACTAGTACGTTCAAGTAAACTGAATTTTTGTTAGTTCCCTCGCGTATCAGCATAACTTTTGAGTTTCCAACAACGATAAATACAACCATATTCAGTTTCTATTAATACAGAAATTTTGTTTCATAACTACAAACGGACATTTGAATATGCAAAATTTTATCATTTTACCGTTAGTCATTGCATTGGTGAAAAGTTTATTATCGAGGAAAATAATTTGTGCTCTTCGGCACCTAAGCTCCAGCAGCAACGCCAGAGACTTGTCAATGAGCGAAACAAGGATTAATGGATATTCGTGGATAACGCATGTAGGCAGTGTTTGTGTTTGTGTGTGGGTGTAGCAGTGCGTGTTTTGGAATTCGAGATGATGATGTACCATTGCTGATGGTGGCAATGCAATGACATAATTCGGTAGTATTGGGAGCATTACGTACATATCCAGACATAACGGCAAATGTATATTCAATTATGTACACGTTTGCAACTACAACTTGCGGAGCACCCACCTACATGAGGTACCGTTGCAAACTTAATTGACCACGTTTCAGCAACAAAACTCCCCAGAGCGTAACGAACGCAACGCTTTTAACTCGTTCACTTTTGAATCGAATAGAATAGCATAGAGTATTGCCAGCGGACAGTTATAGAGGTGAGACATAACCAAAAAATACCAAAAAAAAAGAAAAAAAACATACATACATACATACATATAAATGAATTTCGCATATAAAAATTTGCGTAAAAATATTTGAAGCACAGAAAATTTGATTTTGACTTTTGGCCGCGTGACGAGCAACACCCGGTTAGGATTACGAAATTATAAAGGTGAGCGGTTGAGTGATCACGTGCAAATTTATAGCGGCTGAATATGTGACGAAAGGAGAGAGTTTTGCAATAAATGCCACAAACGTCAAACAAACATTTTGCAAGCAAAAGCTGACAGATTTGTTGCACAAGCCACAAACGTGTTGATGGCATGCCGGATGAGGTGAGTGCTCCATCAGTTGGATTTACTATACAGTTTGAGTTCGAAAGGTGAGCGTGACTACGGTTTGTTGACAAGGACAGTGGGATTGTTGTGCAATATTTTTGTTTGATGCCACATATTTTATTCAATTTAATTTTATTTTATTTTATTTTATTTTATTTTATTTTATTTTTTTTTTAAATTAATTTTATTTTATTTTATTTTATTTAATTTTATTTTATTTAATTTTATTTTATTTTATTTTTTTTTTATTTTATTTTATTTTATTTTATTTTATTTTATTTTGTTTTATTTTATTTTACTTTACTTTTACTTTTATTTATTTTATTTTGTTTTACTTTTTTTAATTTTATTTTTTTTTATTTTTTTGCAACAAATTATTTATTAGAGAAATAATGGTCTTTCCAATGAATGATTAAATAGCAAAGGGTCATTTCAATATCAGTATGGGAAGTAATAGGTTTATTCTTTCTACCTGCAGCATACTCAATTTTAAGAACTACAGTAAGGGGCCATGGTCACACTTGCCCCAAACCGACTACAGAGTATTTATTTTGACGTTTGTCGTTGAAGAACAAACTACACTGTTTTTGTTGACGTAGATTTGATTGCAAGCTCGAACGCCTAAAATCACACTTCGCAAAAGGCTTAAAAATATTCATTTTATTCAACCATAAGTTTGTTTTATTCATGATTTGTGAATTTCATTAAGTATATAAATGCAGATATATGTACATGACATATGAGCATACATATGTATGTATGTGTTAATGTGTATTAGACTGGGTTAAAGCGAAAACACATTTTTTTCAATCTCTTTCCAGAATAACGAGGACAAATATGATAAACGTTTCAGAACTTAATTCAGTTATTATTTATCCATCAATGCAAGCCGAGATATTTCAGACTGATTATATTCTTGCGCTTTTACCAAATTTCCACAGTAAAAACGTGAAATTGAATTAAATTTTCTAAAAAACTATACATATATCAATACACATTCATAATTAAAAATATTTTTTTTTTGTTTCAGTCTATTGCGTATATTAGTACCGAGAAAAAATTGTGTAAGACGCTATGAAAAACTAACAACAAAAGTATAACTTGGAAGGTATTATTGGTATGTCTCTTAGCCAAGCGCTATGAGCTTTTTAAACCTGATACCTTTAAAACTGAAGAGATCACTATTAACTCTAGTCCAGAAAGTGTTCTCATAACATGTTATAAGACTTTGACCAATTAAACTAATGTGTATATAAGATGCAAATTTTTTGGTGGGTCTGCTCTTGCTTGCTTAGTGACTTATGTATGAATTGAAAGTGATTTTCTTGGAATAAATTAGAATTTATGCAAAATAATTTTGCATAAAGTTATGATAACCTCGATTTAGATAAATTCGGGAAATCCAGAGGAATAGTGAGGCACAAGTTTAAATTGGAAGAAAAATATTTTTATGAGTTTACCGTTTATAAGGATAAAGTCCGTATGTTGATATGTTTGTGTGCGCATCATTTAAAATCTGTTGCATAGAATATAATGTAATTTTTACTAAGTTATTTCTCGATATCTAACTTAAAATTTGGTACACTTCCCGAAGCAGTTAATACTTTATTCTTACTATGTACAGTGGTGGCAATAAAATAAGGCTTCGAATTCTTTCATAAATTGAATAAAGCCACCGTCTGTATACAACAAATGTGATACAAAAATGGAGATAATTTGTCTTATTAGACCAACAAATACCAAGTTAATTATTATATGACTTTTTGTCTCTCTGTATGCATTTAAGTGCACATGTTTGTACACGCATCACTAAATAACTACGGTGGGTAATTTCATACTTTCTTCACTGATATTTTTCTGGAGTTGGCTCTTGGAATATGAGACACTTTTTGTTGCTGTTTTTTTGGAGACGTTGCTTAACCACGCACAATACACAACGTAAGTAGTTTGAAATGAGTCTAAAGAAAATGTGAAATGAGTTACATTACTAGCAGCCACCGCAACCTACATACCTACCTACATTCCCGTCAGTGGCATTAATACACATTTAACTCGAACAAAGAGAATTAAAGTGAGATTATTTTTAAAATTAGCGTCACTGACAGTAATTCTCGTTGTCATTGCCATTAAGTCCCAGTGACATTAATTCCATTGACATTATGTCCCATTTTCTTTTTAATTTCGGATTAGTTAGGATCTATTCACGAACTAGGTGAAATCGAGCCAGGATAAATTTTTCGAGCTTCCGAAGTGTCAACAAACGAACTATGTAGTTCGGTACTAAAGACTACCTAGAAGCGCACTAGTTCAAAACTAGTTACATATTTTCCCTACAGGGTAAGGTTGTGGAAGGCGCGTAAAAAATATGAGTTTAAACTTTTAATGAAGCAAGTTGAAAAAGCAAATGATGTAACTATTAAAAAAAAAAAAAATTAGAAAAAACTCCCCACAGAGTGCAAACGCTAAATGCAACAACAATGCTTTGTGAACAATAAATTGCAATTAAAGAATGAAATTTCAGTAAATCAACAAACTGCCAGATGTTGTAAATATTCAACGAAATTTTAAATAGATTTATAAAAGTTAAATACAAGTATATATAAAGGTATGTATATAGAAAAATAGCCAACTCCTTAGGAATTAAAATTGAAACAACAAATACTATAAGCAAGCAAGTAAAGATAAAACGGCAACAACAATAAAGCTTTAAGCAGCTGCGTCGCAACCAAATGCGGAGTAGGTATTGAAGGAGGAAGTTTTTAATTTGTACACCAACAACCAACAAAAGAAATAACAAATTTTATATATTAAAAATAAACAAACAAAATAAAAAAAGTAAAGGAAACAAGAAAACAAGTCAAAACAAGTAAGAACCACAAAACTTACGGAAATCCATTTGTTCATCTTCCAATTGCCTTATCACAGCCGCATGGCTTTGCCTTAGCAACAGCTCCTCCTCGATTGAATCATCGTAAGCGGAAGTCGATGTGGGTGTGGCAGCAGCAGCAGCAATGTTGGGCTCCTTCGTTATTGGCGTTGTTTGTAGCTGTTGTTGTGATTGTTTCCTTTGGCCAAAACGTGCGAAAACTTTCACTCGACTGCCACGTCGACTTTTCAACGTCGTACCACTACCACCAACGCCACTGCCACCCGCTAACACAACGCCTGTTCGACTCTCATTCGTTGGTGTTTGAGGTTCATTGCTTGTGGTATTGTTGGCTTGCGTATTACCCATTTTTTTGGTTGGAGTTGTTGTTGTTTTTGAGCGATTCTAAATAATTTGGTGCGTAGAAAAACACAAAGAAGGAGAAGAAGAGAAGAAAATGAAAAGAGAATTAAACTCAATTATTTTTATTTTTTAAATCGGATTCATTTTACACTTAAGTCCATACTAAGTTAAATGATATCAAATGAATTTCGTGCAAGTACATACATATATACATACATAGATTGTGTTGTTGAGATTGCTATGTTCACATTTACTCGGTAATCCGTTATTCTTTTCAATGTCAGAAGGATTAAACTGAATGCGATAAATACGAAGGCAGTTGGAAAATTCGTTGACTTTTTGAATTTAAAAAGCTACTGTAAAAGTTTTACCAAGCTACCATTTAACCCCATAAACATTCTGAATTGAAATAAAAATGAAGAAAAAAATAAATAAATTTCGTGCGCTGATTAAACATTATTTTTTGTGTAAAAGGGCTACAAGCGAAACAAAGGAAATGCTTTATGAGTTCTATGGGCACTCTACTCTATTTTTCGAAAGCTCACAATTACTTATTGATTACCATTGGAAAAAACATTCAAAAAGTCCAAAAAAATATAATAATAAAAAAAAGTTTATCAGAAGTTATCCAACGAAATTTTATTTAAGGCTGTGCGATTAATCAAAAATTTGATTAATCATAATTTCGATTACTCAATTAATCGATTAGTTATGATTATTGATTAATCAAAACGAGTGTTTACTCGATTAATCAAGATTTTGGTTAATCAAAAAGAAAACTAATTGATTAGTCGCCTTTTGATAAATTGGTTTTTGAATAAAATGATTAATCTTATATTAAAACGATACAAGTTCCATTCGTGATCGTGTAACACCTTAAAATTTTTTAAAATTTTTTTTATTTTTTAAAATTTTGAAGATTTTTTGGTTTTTAATTTTTTTTATTTTCAACTACTTCAAGGCACACTTTTACATAATCAAGTAATCGATTAACTGAAAACTTTATTAATCAACTTACTCGATTAATCGAATAAAGGCACAGCCCTAATTTTATTGATTATTTAAATTTTTTTTTTACCTTTGACTATCTTGTTTGTTTTTGCCATATTTACTTATGTTTGGATGCAAAAATAACAAACAATAATCGAAAACAATCAATAATAATCAAAAATAATTAGAAATTAATTAATCAAAGTTAAGTAGGCCTTTCCAAAAAAATAATCATTTAAACCGGTAATCATTACGATTAGTAATCATTGCTCTACCTCGTCAGTTTCGACATTTAAAAGGTACTTTACTGAGATGTGCATAATACGTGATGCCAAATGTTCGATAATGTTACTGGATATTTCCAAGACTAAAAGTGCAGGAGGTACGAGTATGGGTATCTAATTTTCGTGTAGATAGGGTGTTTCTGAAACTCATTTTAAAAGGGGCATTTTTCAAACAAATTCTAAGACAGGGCGTTTTTTTTAATATTTTGAAGTAGCAGTCGAAGTATAAAAATTGGAAAATTTGGCCTTTATCGAACTCAACTTGAAAAATAAGATTCTTTTTTGACGCAAAATAAGTTTTTATTGAAAAATACGCAGAAAATTGAAATTGTCCTTAAATTAGAGAAAGCAAGTTTAGATTTAATCTAACAAAACGTAAAAAAAACTAAATATTTCTTCGATCAATGAGATGCTGGTAGTCAGTTGTGTAGCCTCTACAGAAAAATTAAGGCAGGCTCCAAACGAATCTGTTAAAAACTATATATTTACTCAGCTACTGAAGCAGTGAAAAAAAAGATCGCCCACTAAGTTTCATGATCTTAATTACATAAAGTTAGTTTCCGTCCAACCATGAATGTCTTTGTTGTGTCTAGACTCTAGACTGTAAGATTTGCTCAATTTGTAGAGCGATCATCAGTCACGGATTTGCGAAATAAAATTACAAAATAATTAATTTTTACAGAAAAATTCCCACAGATTGATGAGTAATCCTTTTCATATTTATATATGTATGTATGTATGTATGGCCATATGCATGTAAAGTACACTCTCGGTATGAAAGCACACGTTTTAAGTATTTAAAAGCTCTTTCTTGATAAAATTTTTTTATAAAGGTATAATTTTTTTCAATATTTATAAGAAAAAATTTGCAGATATGTAATTCTATTACGAATAGAACCTATATATGTATTTTGCGTATTTGAAAGCTCTTTCTTGATAAAAATTTTTTATAAAGGTATAATTTTTTTCAATATTTATAAAAAAAAAATTTACAGATATGAAATTCTATTACGAATAGAACCTATATATATGTATTTTGCGAAAGTTTCTAAGACCATCCGCTTTTTTATCGAATTATATTTTGGGGTGGAAAATCAATAAGTATGAATAATGAGTACTAAGTTTTTTTTTGCGGATTTCGGTAGAATAAATAGTTCCAGAATTTTTTTATTTAAAAATAATCCTCTCAAAGAAACTAATTGAAATAACCGTATCAATAATACTATTATTTATATTTATTTTTATTCAACTAAAATGGTTTTAAAATTGAAATAGGTGGCACCGGCTTTAACCGTTAGTTTCGCCCAAAATTTCTATAAAAAATACGCAATGGAAATAAAAAAATTTAAATTTTTTAACCTTAGATACATACATATAACTCCTCCCCTAATTTTAGCGGTCTAACGCAAATACTTCCAGATATACGGACTGTGAAAAATTCTATTTGTATGGAAGGTGCCACGTCCCCTATATC
Source organism: Sphenella marginata (assembly GCA_951509765.1). Taxonomy (NCBI): domain Eukaryota; kingdom Metazoa; phylum Arthropoda; class Insecta; order Diptera; family Tephritidae; genus Sphenella; species Sphenella marginata. The sequence continues at coordinate 18,945,759 of OX608080.1, read as the reverse complement.
TATCAAAATATTTTCAAACCTTTGACCATCCCTGGAAGATATCCAGTGCGTGTTTCAAATTTGGTTACGGAAGTTAAGAGAATATCTGCGGTAAATCTTTTAAATTAATCAATTAACTAACCATGGCTATGATATAAACACATTTCCAAATTTGAAAACAGCTGAAAACAATATGTTTTTTCAGTGTTCCTTATAAGTTTGACAGATTTCTAACAACTTCTGGCAAATCAAAGCAACAATCCCTTGCGGGCTAGGGACTACATACCTTCGGGATGTCGCACTAAAAACAACATAGAAACAAGTCAAAGTGGCTGGCAAAATCTAAGAAAACAGTATCTTTTCTCCAGTAACCGCATACGAAAATCAGTATGAATTTCGTTAATTTAGTAGTGAAGTGTTTCGAACTGGGATTTCTCGAAATCACTACTTTAGAACAACGTCAAAACATGTATTTTGGTGAAATCAGTGCTAGAACGCCGGATACACCAACCAGCAACTGGATTTGTTAAAAAAAGGGACAAGGTGAATTCTGTGACCTAGCCAAAATCCAGGATCCTGCGGTATTATAAGTTTTTCTTTGGACTGAGCAGGCCATCGACTTGTCAATAGGGACGTTCAGCGTTTTTGAATAATGAGATAATGATAATTTGTTGAGATAGGGCATTATTGAAAAAAAAAGAAAAATTGAGATAGAGCGTTCTTCAACAAAATTGTGACATATCACCTTATCATTCACGAATATTCTAAAATAGTTAGTTTGATTTCTCGATTAACTGTCGATTTGGAAGAGAAATATTTTTTTTTTTAGTTTGGTAATTTCACTTACTTTTAATTATGATTGCAGCTAATTTTTACTAAAGGGCATTATAATGAAGGGTATTATTTCAAAAATATATTCGCTGTTGTGCTATTGAACTTCTTAACGTTTGTTTATTTGCTCTTTTGTGCGTTGTTGGATATCGGCGTATTTCTCAACAGCAGGTAAATGTATGTAATTTTGATTATTTTATTGTTGTAATAGGCTTGATTATTTTTGCTAAACAAATTTTGTTTGTGTTATCGGAACAGCTTGTTTTAGTTTTGTTGTGTTTTTGACTATTTTTGGTTTCTTATGTTCTTTATCATTACTGTTATCAACCAAGCAAATAACTCCTTTTGTGCGCATTTCTTATGATAATCTCTTTCTGTGCTTTCTGCTCTTTATTTTTTTATGCAATCTTTTTTATTTTTCTGATTTATTTTTTTTTTGGGTGCGCCCATAGAATTTTGTGCGCTAATTTTTTGTGTCGAACATTGTTTTATTTTTTGTTGTTGTTGTTGCTTTCTTTAGTCACTCTATATTTGCTGTCATACTGTCACTATTGATATGGCTTTGATTGTTGTTGCTGTCGTCTTTGATGTTCTTGTAGCGCTCACTGCCCGCTCACTTCTTTCATTACCACTCATTTATGTATGTATGTATGTATTTACTTTGCAAATGCGCTGATCTCGTGACTTTGTCAATTAACTTTAATTTGATTTTCATTGAATTATTAAAGCTACTAAGTATTTTTGCCCCTCTTCAGCGAACTTCTCTGCCTCAAACCACGACAGCCCGCACCTAGGCCACCGCCTAGCTATCCTAGCCTTATGGCTGCTAATGCTTGCAAATGACACTTCCGTTCCAAATTGCTTGCATTTATTTGTTGTTTCTTCGTCTTTTCACTTTGTATTCTTTTTTCTTTCGCTTTTACTTTGTTACATTTTATTGTTGTTTGTGCACTGCGGTGATTGCATACACCCACAATCACAATCACTAAACTTTTTCGATAATTTCCCGTTTCTTTATGGTTGAGTTTATGCTTTTTTTGAGGGGGGGATTTTGTTGCACAAGTTTTCTTTGGCTACGATTCACTTTATTTGTCTACACGTTTGCCATTTTTACTTTCCGGGGAAATGTCAGATTTGCACGAAATCGTTTAATAATTACTCAACGACAACACTAACCTGCAGCAACATAAACGGCAGTAAGAACAACAACAAAAATGTTAAATTACATGTGAGCAAGTCTTCAGTATTTGGGGGTTTGTTGTTGGAGCTTTGTACGTCACATTGTAAACAAACAACAAATGATAGCTGTTTAATTGCACTCTCCTACATATCGCACTAAGCGCTCAATTGCGCTCTCTATTTCTTTCTCTTAGTAACACTTTGACATTTTAACTGTCATTTTGACTTTTCAAAATTTTTATAGCGTGATAGAGCGAACTCGAGTTTGCGCGCCTTTCACTTTATTTGGGAAAAATCGATAACAAACGTCAACGCCGTTCAACGCTTGTTATATGACTGCTGATGATTGTGGTGGCTAAGCGTTGTTGTGGGCTGTCCATTGGTATTCGCGTTGGGTCGAACACGACCCCAGTGAATAGTCACCACAGCGGACAGCAATAACGCATTCAAATTTGATAATTATGTGAATTACAAATGCAAAAAAAAAATACAGTGAAGCATCGCTATAAGAGCCCTAATGAGGTAATTGACAATTGGCCTTAAAAAATTAGCATTAAAAGCAAAGAATTAATGAATTTTTTTTCGGTAGGTTGAAGTGTTTCAGTCATTTTCAGCGTTAAATTTTGTTTTCGATTTCGGCTTTAGTATTTATTATTTTTCAAAACTATGCGACATCGCATTTTCCAGGTTTCCATTTTCGTTTCGTGCTTTAATGTTTGTTTGGCAGGTATTCAGTTTTAGTTTTGTTGTTTAAAGGCTGGTGTCTTAGCTTTGAGGGGGCGAGCAATTTTTATACCTTTCATGAACATGAAATGGTATTATAACTTTGGTCCGATGTTTGTAAGTGTGAGAAGAAGAAGAGATAGACCCACCATTAAGTATACCGAAATGATCAGGGCGACGAGCTGAGTTGATTTAGCCATGTCCGTCTGTCCGTCTGTCCGTCTGTCCGTCCGTCCGTCTGTCCGTCCGTCTGTTTGAACGCAAACTAGTCCCTCAGTTTTAGAGATATCCCGATGAAATTTTGCAAGCAGGCGCCATTTTGCATAGGATTAATCATTTGTCGGAACCAGCAAGATCGGACCGATACAAGGCATAGCTCCCATACAATCGATAGTTTCGATAAATGGGTTTTGGCCTCTAACTCTTGCAATTAAAAAGCTATTAGAGCGAAATTTCGCAGGTTTAGTACATATTATATGCGTAATGTGTGTAGTGAAAATCACCTAGATCGGATCAACATAACATATAGCTCCCATATAATCGATAGTTTCGATAAATGGGTTTTGGGTTATAAATGGTGCAAATAGAAAGCTAGAAACGTAAAATTTTGCAGGTTTGGTACTTATTGTATGAGTAATGTGTGTAGTGAAACTTGTACAGATCGGACTTACATAACATATAGCTCCCATATTACCGATTGCTCCGATAAATGTGGTTTGGCTATGTATTTTTAAATTGATAGTTTTGGAGAGTTTGTAAGTAATTGTAAGTAAGAAGCGAACAGTTAGAAAAGTTGTGCATATTCATGAAAGGTATAAAGACTTCGGCACAGCCGAAGACAGCCCTTTCCTTACTTGTTTTATTTTATTTTCATTTGAGAATTTTATTATTTTATTTGTTTTAGAGAGTAGGTCGGGGGTGTGCAAAGCACGGGTTAATAGGGATGGCCTTTAGTAAATTATTATTATTTTATTTTTAATTAAATTACTTGTTCTATATAGAAAAGGGGGGAGGGGGGGGGGGGGGCAAAGCACCTGTTACACCTTGCATTTATTCATTGGTGTTGAGCACTGGGGTCTCTGAGGTAGAGACGCGGGATGGCCTCCTCATTTTCGCTTGGAAAAACCCCCTTTGGGTTATGCAGCCAAAAACAATATCTTCAGAATATGTCATAAGCTGGTTGAGAATTATAAAAGGGTGTGCATATGAAATAACCGAAAAAAATTGCTTAAGTCGATTAAACAATTGGTTTGTTTTATTCCTTGAAATATCACATTCCGATACCAATTAACATCACGTCTACGAGTGAGCGGTTTTACTGTACTCGTACATCAACGATAGCCGGTAATAAGCAATTGTAAGTGACTGTCGTCAGCTGTATTTTAAAATTATGATTGAGAACTAAAGTCCCTATGTAGTAAGTATGTGCATATAGTATATATGTACATATGTATGTATAACCATTAGCGTGGGAAATATTTAGAATTTTTAATTTTTTATATTACATACATTTTTAACCATACTAATAAGGTGCAGCCTAATGTGTGTATGACTACATCCATGTACTGACCCTGCAGGAAATGGAAGTAATTCAAACTCTGCTTTTAGGGACGTTTTCAGAATCTTCGCTTATCGGGATATAATTAACATTAATCTTTTGGTTATTAAATAATTTTTTTTTCGCCATTTTAAAATTGACATAAAATCTTGGTTAAGTTGACTATGACAGCCATGAAATGTCATTTATTATAGAATCATGTTTAAATTGATAAAACTCTATTTTAATTTGACTTAATTAAATGACTAAATCCCGAGCTTGTAAAAACGGATCCCGTTCTTCGCGGTACACTTAAATTTCAAAAATTTCCAATCTCTATACATACATACATGGACCATACTCATAATAAATTCTTATTTACATGTATGTATGTATGTGATAACACGATTAGCAGCGCCGGTCCGCTAATTGTATGCCATGGAAACGTCATTACCGCGACCATTGACTCTGATGTTCATCAACGTTTGTTTGCTAAATATGACACCATCTAAGTAATATTATTATGAACGGCATTTCATTTCGTTTACATAATTTTTTATGGACTTTTAAACTGTTTCAATAAAAAGTGAAATTTATTTAAAAAACTCGAAAACTATAACTATAACTTAACTTACCAGACCTGTTAGATGCCGACTAGTATTAATAATAGCTTTTGACTTTTTTTTTAATTTTAATGATTCATTAATTTTGTGGAATAAATTAGAAATTACTGATTAATGCATTAAAAAAATAATCAAAAATATTTACGATTAATGGCCATTAAAAAATATTTAAAGTTAATTGAAAAAAATGGTGCATTATTTTTAATTAAAAACAAACAAGTAATCAAAATTAATCAAGCAATCACAATCAGTCATAGAATAAAAATTAGTCAAAGAATTAAAATTAGTGAAACAATTAAAATTGATCAAACAATTAAAATTAATTAAATAATTAAATTTAATTATTTTTATATTTCCAATTATTTAGTTATTCCCAATTATTCGGAATTATAATCATCTTAAATGAATTAAATAAGAAAAATTTGCAATGACCATTGAGAGACATCAAATTATACCGAGTATGTTTAGTATTCGTACAGATTATTAGTTTAACAAAATGAATTACATTTTGCTTATAGCCATGTCCAATATCAATCAATGTAAATGAAAAAAATATCAAAAAATAAAAATGTAATTAATCGAAAATCATTATTAAAATACTTCAATCAAATTAATATATAATTAAAATTAATCAAAAATAATCATGTAACACATCCAAGAGTATAAATGAAAAAAAAATAGAGGAAAATATAAAATTAATCAAAACTAAGATTTAGTACCTTTAATAAGATTTATCACATTGTCAAAAATAATAATTTACTGACATTAATCAGATTTTAATCATAATTAAAAATAAAAATTTTCATTTTAATCACAAAATTAAAAATAATCAAAACTAATTGACATTAATTAAATAATCATACCGAAAATTCAATTAAATTACATTAAAAATAACAAAAAATAAACAAAATTTTTATATTAATCATACATGCATTAATCATTTAATTCATAAATACATCTTTTGAAATTAATCAAATATTAGTTATTAAAATAGTGAAGCTACTGGCAATTAATCATTCAACAACTTTCTGAGGATGCCGTTATATAATTATTAGTCAATAAAATTTGTAATCATTATTTAATAGATCTGAAATATTATGGAGGAAGCTTTTCAGTTTTAGTTAAACTTTATATTTTTTAAATATTTTTTTCAAAAGCTTTACAATTTAGCGGCAACAACAACTTATCGATAATTGGATAAGTCACAGAATTTTCACGGTCACAGTTTACAAATTAATGCATAATCTCTCATATAAGTGCAATCTGCGTAGGAATGTAGGTGTTTCTAGCATTAAATTATTTAGCTTTGGTTGCTAGGGTTGATATGTAATCTGATTAGTTTCGCTTAGCTAAGTAACCCACTTGGTTAGTAAAACCAAATCAGCAGCACACAGTTGACTTATGATTCCATTTTCGTAACGAGTGACTGTTAAGCTGATTTACTTTAAAGTACGTGAGTAAGTGCGTTAATTACAAGCAAATATTATATAGCATTCCTTGATTTAAATCTGTACTTTGGAGGATGCAGGAAATAAGCCCATTACTTGCAGAGAAAAGATTTGGTTTCAAGTAATCAAGAAAATGGCTTGGTTTTTAAGCTTTCGAACAAGTTCAATAAGTGATTTTAACTGACCTATCGGCCAAATTTACCAAGAGGTTCCTGAAGGCTATGGTAATAATATCTCAATCATCCTTTGACTAGAAATCCATTAGTTCAGAACTAAAAATCTTTACTACAGAAAACATATCAGCCCCTCTAATACACACACTTTAACTCATCCATCATACATTACTTCTAGCCTACGGGAAATAGAAGAAAATTTAAATTGTTGACATTTCCAGTATTCCAGTAAAAAAAAAAATGTTAGCTCTCTATCAGCTCAAGAAAGGTAAGCAAATTTTTCATATTTTTTTTGTGAGCACAACTATTGACCAAACGTAAGCAATCGTGCCCTGCACCTACCCGCTTGCTTACGACCAAGCTTACAAACGTCCGCAGGCATTCGGAATTGCGTTGACAATCCGTTACTGAATTAAGCTCGACGATTGCTGCTGACGTTCAAGGAAAAGGCGATTGTACGCTTCCTTGCATAAGCCTTCATCCCAATGCACAAAATGAATACGGACTATGGCTAGGACTGGCTTGAGCTATTCATAGGTTGAATGTACGAATGCTCGAATGCACTGAATGAATTGCGTGGGAGGATGCAATGAAAAGTAAAACTTTCACTTAAGTACTTATAGATGTGAGAACAACAACAACAAAGAACAACAATAGCTATCGTGATAACAATAACAGCTGCAATTTCTCAGTAAAAACGCACAAATAATGAAAACACCAACTACAACAACTACAACACCAGTAGTGCTGACTTGTTGCAGTTTGTCAAACAATGTTGCAGCTGAAGTTTGTTGCGAGATGTGGAAGGTTGCAGGTGGGTGACAAAAGGCGTTCTACTACGAGTTTTTCTTTGTTGATATTAATTAAGTAAAACTCCCACGGCAATGTGGGGGAAGGAAGAGGCGTGTATGCTCATATACAAATGTATGAATCTTTTAGTTTATTTTATGTACATACATACTTTGTAGTAACAGCTCGCAGCTCTTCAGTGCTCTTATCACATTCCACAACAGTTTGTTTTACTTACTTTCTCCTTGCCGTCCTTTCAACCGACCCTGCTGACAGCCCTTTTGCCATTTCAAAAACTTTTACTACACGCGTCTGACACATTTATTGCTGTTACAGTTCCTGATGTTGTTCCTGTGGCACAGTTGCCGTGTTGACAAAAGTAGACTACGAGTACATGGAACTTTCACGAAAGCATGGAGTCGTTTGCCCAATGCACGCACCAAGATATGTCACCACTCCATTTAATAAACGAGTATGTATGTATGTATGTAGTCGAGGGTATGCATGTTGCATGTGTGCGTAAGTAATCAACAAAGCCGGAAATGCGTGGCGCTTAGAAAGGGTCATTCCTCCTCATACCAATTTATGGAATCGAAATCTGAAATCTCTTATCAGAGTAGGACAACTCGCGAATGAGCTTGAGTGGGTTTTGTGGGTGTACAATATATTTGTGGTAGGATATGTTTGCCGTAAGTTAGTCTTAATTTTTGAGTTCTATTAAATCTATACGTACACATTTACGGCAGACAAGGCTCTAGAGATTCCAAGATTCCACATTGAAATACGAGCCGTTCAGCATGATTTTAGTGTTCGGGATTGGGCACCGATCGTAAAGACAACTTCTCCCCTCTGTATGAGATAGAGATGATCTGAGATACCTAAGAGCAGTACTTGAGCATCTTCGCTGGAGCTCAATTTAGAGGTTCCCTCAACATAGTCAAAGACTAGCTGCGCAACTGCTTATCCTATGCTAATCCTGAGCAAGTTCTCGCAGCTACCTTTCTGTGTCTTTGCACGTTTTCGCCAACTTCACTTTACTTACATTTGCACCGAGCCAGATGGCCCCAAAGTGCACGCGCACTTAATAACGAATATAAGAATATATACATAGATGAGTTTATATACGATATACCCTGTAGTCAAACCAGCTGATGGTAAACTCTGTGGCAAGCCCAAGTCAGGAGCACCAGTATCTGAGGAGAGAGCTATCACACCGCAGTCAGCAGACAGAGGGGGTAGTTCGAAAAATGACGAACATTTTCCTTAGCTTCAAAACATTTGAAGTTGGGTTATTAATCACAAGGGTCCAGAATGCGTTGGACCATTCGTAGGGATAATATCCCAAATTAATTATGGAAATAAGTCTGTTTGAGCACTTATTTATTCCGTGTCGCAATACTGCGCCCCACCCACCCAGACAAGTTTAGTTCCCAACTAGTACCTTCGCTGAATAGTTCCATGTTTCATTATAAGGTACATACATACATCTTTGCTAGTGTCGCTGTGGTTTATTTTTTCTTTTTTTTTGTTCTTGTTAAATTAATTAAAATTAATCTGATTACCTTTGTGCGTATTTTTCTTTTGAATTTTCCACTTTGTTGCAAAACTTAAATATCATTTTGTCGTGAATGGAGAAATTTTTCGCATTCATTTGCCTTCAGCAAATACTCATATGCATATATGTATGTATGTATGTACATATGTATGTATGTGGCGGCACTAAAAACAAACACATAAGAATATCGCATTTACGTTTAAGTAAAAAAACTACATTTAAATGAATTAAGAAAAGTTGTTCAGAATTTGGAGAGAATGGTAATCTACGTTTGCATATGTGGTATGATCTACAGTGACAACAAAGTAACCCTTTATAAAGTAGAAAAGGAAAATTTAGTTATAAAAACGAGATTTTCAAGGATTTGTAAGAACTTTCTTTTAGTTGAAAGTAATTAATTTGTGGTTTCTTTACTGTAATAACTTTGCAGTATTGGACAAGAAATAATCTATGTATGCAATTATAGAGATTGACCAAATTATTACTTTTTCAAAAATATGAAAGATAAAGCAAATTGAAATAAAATAAAATAACTGAACTTAAAATAAAACAAAATAAAATAAAATAAAATAAAATAAAATAAAATAAAATAAAATAAAATAAAATAAAATAAAATAAAATAAAATAAAATAAAATAAAATAAAATAAAATAAAATGAAATAAAATAAAACAAAATAAAATAAAATAAAATAAAATAAAATAAAATAGAATAGAATAAAATAAAATAAAATAAAATAAAATAAAATAAAATAAAATAAAATAAGATAAAATAAAAAAAAGATAATAAAATAGAATACATATATAGATATTATTCAAATCGAAAAAATGGCAACTCTTTTTCACAATCACGAAATCGCGCTTCATTACTTTTGAAATCTTTGACCTCATTAAAACTAATTTAACTTTTGAAATATTTTCCTAGAATACAAAAAAAAAAAAAACTAAATTGAGTTTGCGCTTTGGAAATTATTTATATACTGCCTTATTGTCTCAAGTGTAAACAGATCAGAAGCAGAGACAAATATTTTAATTTATTTGAAAGTAAAAAATTTGTTGTGGTCAAATAAGAAACGCTGCCAGCATTGATTTAGTTTGCTATTAAAAAACATTTTTCAACTTTCCGTAAGCTAAACTCGTAAAGCATTTTGTTTAACTAACGTTCTTTTCATTTGATTTGATTAACGCTCCAAACCGCTAAAGTAATTAAACTTTCAGTTATTGGATTCACATTCCCTGTAGTATTAATCTATGCTGCCGAATTATTTATTTGTGTCCATGAACTACGATTAAGTACTATCTCAGCACATTTGACCAAATTCAGCCTACGGAAAATGCCCACAGCAAAAGCAACAACATGAAATAATGGATGCGAGTAAAACTTCTTAGGTATTGTTGTTGCTGCATAGTTTTGCAATTAAATCTTGGGTTTATTTTAAATATATATAGGAGGAAAGACACAAACGAAGAGTTCTCGAATAACTCTCAAGCTATTCAAATGTTTTTGCGATAACGGCTAGCTATTCGTGATATAATGCTTCTCACTACCCGTCTTCCAATGATTTTTTACTTTTTTTATTGCATTTTAATGAATTTAATTTAATTTCATTTCATCCCATTTCATATCATATCATGTCACATCATATCACATCACATGATATCATATCACATCATATCACATTATTTATTTTATTTGATTTTATTTTATTTTATTTTATTTTATTTTATTTTTTTTTTTATTGCGTTTAATTGAATTTAATTTCATTTCATTCCACCTCATTTCATATTATATCATGTCACATCATCTCGTATCACATCATTTCATATCACATCATATCATATCATATCATGTTATATCATACCAATATTTTTTGTTTAATTTGACTTTACCTTATAATTATTTAGTTAAAAATCGTTGCTCTTTGAATTGCAGTTTTCCCTGCAAACCCATAATTTATTTTGGAACCCTGGCATAAAATAGAGAAGTATGGAGATGTTGGTGCTGTAGGTGATGGTGGTGAGAGCGTGATGGAAATGTGTAATGTGAATGAGGAGAATGCAGTACATGAATCACTTGCAATCACTGGGAATTGAATATGGTTATTTGTAGTCACCCAGGTGCTTCTATTGTAGGTAGTTAAACAGCAAATTAATTGCTTGCGGTATTTGCATGAAACTGAAATTACTATATTAAACAAAATACAATACAATTTAATAATAAACCGTACTGAGAAATTGACGTGCAGGCGATTGGGGAGTTAGTTTGAAGAAATTTTATTGATAACGATTGGACAAAGTTAATATTTAATGAAGGCGTTAGGCGATTTCGGAGCTATTTAAGACCTGCTTTGTTGTTTTTTCATTTTGCTTCTTACGGACAAGTCTTCTCTCCACGATTAACGACCACGTTCTCCTCAAATCTGTTTTGCTGTATAGCTTGAAAGTACCTGAATGGTCGGGAATTTTGCTCAATTTTTGCGTTAGAGAAACACCTGTCACTTATTATTTGTGGTGATAATCGTCCAGCTTCTAAAGTGACTAGTGAGTCTATTATGAAACAGAAAGTGACCTCCTTTCATCCTTCTGTCACTTTCATACTAACAAATTCTATTTCAAAATTTAATTAAAATAGAGAAGTGCTGGCACTTTCTAAAGAAAAAATTTATTAATTTTTCAATTGTCAAATTTCAACTCTCTCCTAAATTAGGTTACAACTTTGCTAACAATTTGCGGTTGAGCATCATGCCACACACACGCATGCACCGGAACTTGAGCTCATCAAATTTGGTTGCCTACCTACATACATACATACATACATAGATAACACTATCGCAACCACAAATTTCAATTTTTCATATGAACTCACACGCATATTTCGGCCAAAAATGAGACCAAAGCGACCGCAGACCCCAAAAACCGCTTCGCAGCTGAAAATTTCATGTCAGTGTGATGCTGACAACAAACATCAAGCAAGCATACTTACTTGTATAACACTCATGTACAATAACTAAAACAAAACACCAACAAAAATACACACACAGTGATAGCCAAATGACAAAACTAAATCAAGCGACCAACAAGCCGGCTAACCGAAGCGAACCCAGAAACTCGTCTGCAATCCTTCAACAGTCAACTAAAATTTCGCTTTATAAATTATAAATAAATTACAAACATACATACATAAAGACAAAAAAAAGAGTAAGAGCATAATAACAACAAACATATGTGGCGTAAAAGGAGTAAACCAGAAACCAAAAAAAAAGGAGAAATGAGCTCACAAACGTAATGTCATAAATGAAATGAGTTTTTGTATGCAAAACTAGTAGCAGAGCCCTTAAACGTGCCAAAAATAAATTTATATAATTAAAATGTAGTTGATATGTACATATATGTATGTAATTGTATTTGTACGCTTCGTTGGTAGCTTGATTGGTTAGTTAGGCGCCGTTGGTCGTGGTGAGTTTCAACCACAAAAGGTAATTTTAACTGCTATATAAATTTAGCTTAATTTTTTTATACAAAACGGAAATTTAATTATAACTAGAAATGTGTGGTGTTTGTGACGTTTTTAGGTTACAGGCGAATCAACGAATCAATGCGGTGTTTTTATGATTTTCTCAAATCAAAACCATTAAAAAGTCACTCATACGCCATGGCGGGTGGAGATTTACAGACAATAGAGTAAGCACTAGATACCAAAACGTAAACCAAAAAAATTTATAGTCAAACAATTTTAAATTCAATAATTGAAGTCTAAAATAAAGATAAAAACATTTTAAAATTCATCAATATGAACGCTTGCGTCTGTGACTTGACACATAGCCTCTAGGGTTTACTTAATTTTAGTCGAGTGCTGCGATTGAAAATGTCATGAAAAAATATGTATAAATGATTGAAGTATATTTCATTTTACAGAGTAAATGTTTTATTGAAAGAAAATTATGAAAAAAAAATTCGTTAACAAAATTTTAGAAAAAAGTCATAAAAAATATCATTAAAAAAAAATCGTGAAAGAAGTATCGTGAAAAAAAGTCGCTAAAAAAATCGTGAAAAAAGTCGTTAAAAAACCGTAAAAAAAGTCGTCAAAAAGTCGTTCAAAAAATCCTGAAAAAAGTCGTTACAACAACGAAAAAAAGCATCGTCAATGAGTCGTTAAAAAATATCGTTATAAATTGTGAAAAAATGTCTTAAAAAAATATTGTTGAAAAAAATCTTGGAAACATATCGTTAAAAAATCGTCAAAAGAAGTTTGAAAAATATCGTTGAAAAAGTGTCGTTAATTATGCTGCCACGACCAGGGTTCGAATTTGCACGCACGTGTGCAGCACATTTGTATATTTTTCGCTCTTACACATGTGCTATGTGCTACCAGAAAAATTTTGTAGCACACAGCTCACGTGTGTGCTGATACGAATTAGGCACATGCACACGTGTGTGCTTTTATATAAAATATTTATGCACGAACTCTCGTGCTGAGTGTAGAAAAAACTTTCAGTTGTACACGCACGTTTCTATTTCAAAAACAAAACACACACATTTTTTACTGCCATATAAAAATCAATAGAAAAATTTGAGAGCAAATAAAATAAAAAAACACACGCATGAGTATGTGCTTTTATATTTTCAATAAAAAACACACACCCGTGCCAGTGCTATGTTTCAAACTGCACACACACGTGCTGTGTGCTAAATATGTTTTTTAAAAGCACAGCTCATGTGCATGAGCTAAAAATTTTGGTGAGCATTTTTTTGCACGCGTGTGTGTGCTGTGTGCGTGCGTGCAAATTCGAACCCTGGCCACGACCAAACCAAATCCACAAAACCAAATCCACAAAAAATTGTTGCTTAAAACTCAACTTTTGCTTAAAAAGCTTATTATGCGTGCAAGACCTTGTTGATAAAGCTCCCACGGTTACAAAAATACTGCGTTTTAAATTTAAAAATTTTTTTTTTAGGTGTCTGTTAACCGATTTCGTCCATTTTCTTCAAATATCGTTTCATCGATTTTTTTAACAATTTTTTTAACGAGTTTTTTCACGATATTTTTTTAGCTACACTTCTTTCACTGTTTTTTTTTCACGATATCCAATTTTTATAGTTCTGTTAGTTTAATAGTTAACAGAGCGTACCAAAGTTTCTCCGGTGATTGAAGCCAAATAGCTTCCGAAACGAATCTATAAAAAAAGCTATGGTTGCCTCTAAAATTTTCCTTGTCTATTCAATAAAAAAGCGTTTAGTAATTAAAAAAAATATATATTTTCATTATAAAAAAAAAATATTATTAGTGGCCGTGAGCTCATTCATAGTAATGACACTTGAAATATTTTTTCTAAAATATGGACTCGGCAAATTTTTTTTATTTTACATATACATACATAATTTACGCCAAAATTATCCAATTTGCCCCACCCCCCTTAAAAGTTATTTTGCCAACTTCAGAGAGTACTTTAAATTTATTTCAAAAAAAATATCAGCTGTTAATAAGTACAGTTGTGCCACAAATGCGTTATTGCCCGTTTTCAAATTATGCAGAGTTGTCACGTGGCGCTACGCTGAGCGACTCAAAAGAGCGACGTGTCAATTTGCAATGCCACCAAAGGCGCAACGGTCGTCGCAAGTAAACGCTCCAGGTGACTTAGAACTGCGTTAAAATTATGCAAACTTTGTCTACGTCCATGTATGTATGTGTGTGTGCGCAACACTACAGCTTGCCATGGAGCCCAGCTAACTAAATAGTATCTAAAGCAATAGCCTACGGTCACCAATTTACAAGGAGACATTCGAGCCTACATACATTCAACTGCGCATAGATAGGATCGTGTATGACCAATAATTTATGTTCGTATTCAGTTGATTTAGGCTTGTAAATGAGTATGGCAGAGCACGTTGTATACGACCTCGGGGATGCGACTATGATCAAAGCGATATGCATTGGAGATGCGGCACGTAAGTAACAATGGTACACAGGGGGACGCAGTCGTTTAAGCTGTGGTGAAAAAGAAAAAAAGAGAACTCTCCAACTAGCTTGGACTTCGTGAACCTACCGCAAGAATATTCTAGGACATATCGCAATCTCTTTCTCTGGACCGTCGTAGAAAACATTTATACAAAGTCGAGTTGCAATCTGACCTAACCTACAAAAAAAAAAAAAATTCTCCAGGAATTGTAGGCTTCAAAAATATAAAATAATTATAAAAGCTAACGCTCATTGGACTTATCTTAAATCTAGTAATATGTTGATTTTTTAAAAGGTTTTTTTTTAGAATTTCCCAACCTAGTTTTAAGCATTTTTGTTTCACTGTGCGGCCTACTCTGAACACTTTCCGCCTGACGCCTTAACCTATGCAGATTCTAAACAAGCTTAATAGCTGATGGCACGACGCTTGTGCGTACATACATACATACATAGATTTGAAAGTGCTAGGGGATTTTAACGCTGGTAAATAGTAGATTTTTGTTGTTGATGCATATATGTAGGTATGTATAAGTATATATTAGACATGTCAATCCCGAGAATGCGAAATCAGGTAACAAGTGACTATCGAAATGTTGAAAAAAAAATGTAGAGAACAAATTGTGAAAAAAAAATTTTAATTTTTAATTTTTAGAAAATTTGTGATTTTTCATTTAATTTTGAGCTATAATTTTTTAAATTATAAGTGTTTTCAGCACAGCGTTTTGCGTAGTTTTAAAAATAAAAATGTTGAAATTTTTTCCAATTTTTGTTTAACCTTCTATTTATACTTAAATAACTCTATCATCCCCGGCATAATTTTTTGTTGGTAGTGGAATTGAAATTTTCCGAGAGAAGTTTTGTGTAGTTACAAAAATTAAAATTTTTTTTTCCTAATTTTTTAATTAGTTAGGTCGACCTTTTTTTAAAATAAAATACAAAGTTCGTTAATATATTTTTGTATTTATTACGTCGATTTCTCTACTACAATCTGAATTCTTCCTCAGAAACATATGTGTATAAGAATATGCCTCATAGACTGATTTTTTTTTTTTTAAATAAAATATTTTTTTTTTCAAAAGTTATGCAATTTCAAAACTTAAAAAGGTTAAAAAAGATATTGGAGTTATAAAAAAAAAAAAATTTAATTTAAAATTTAAAAAAAAAATTTGATTTTTTGATTGAACTGTAATTAAACATCAAGTATTCCACTACTACCGACAATTTGTTTCAGTGATCAAAAAATAATGGATACCCAAGTGCAGGCAATATTTCCGTTATTGTGAAATCCGATTCCAAAAATCCGAGGATTGTTAAAGCCCGAACTTTGTTACAACCCCAATATGTACGAGTATGTATGGGCCAAGGTATAGTTTATGCCACTGAGACAACAAAATGGCAATCAAAATTGATTTATTTTACTTGTTTACGTGTGAGCAGCGACAAAAGTTTTTGAGTTTCTTTGTTTACAGTTATTAACCTTAAATAAGAGCTGAGCCTGTGTTAGTGCACGTGTTATATTCACAAGCTATTATGCTGGACCGTTTGGGGCTCAAAACCCTCTGTAAGCACAAATCATGCATGCAAACCAAATTTGCTACGAATTCCCGGTAGGGAAATAATTTTTGTAGAAAGATAATTTTTTCAAAGATGTGGAGGCATATTCAATTTTGACATTTATATTTCGCCATTTTGCTTAAAGTTTTAGTCTTGCATAGTCATTATATACATCATGATCCCACCATGAGGACGTTGATAATGGTTGTAAGGTTCTTAGTCCGATATGGGGATGAGGTGCCAGAATATCGAGAGAAAGAGAACGACTAAGAGGACGAAGAAGAAAAGAGTAAGATAGATTAAGAATGTGCATCAGAGTGAGAACGTAAAAGAGAAAATGAGAGCACGAGTGAGTGAAAGAGTGAGTTAGCTGGAGAGGAAGTGATGGCGAGTGAGAAGACCAGAAAAATACTATAAGGAAAAAGTTGGTGGGAAGTGAGAGGGAAAGGAAAAAGATAATTAAATGAAGGAGTGGTGATTGGGGAGATTTAAACTTTTTTACAGTACAATGTGGCCAGTTTTTTAGTTTTTTGGGAAAGTTTAGAAATTGTGGAAAGAAATACTGCTGGGTCTGCCAGTAGATTATAAAAGAACGTCGCTGGTGGGATGCTTGATGGAAACTTGGCGCTTAGAGTGTAGGCAAAATGGTATTCCTATAAGTATATAGTATCACGCTTTCTTAACAAAATTGGTATTGGCATCCGGAGAACTGCTAGATATCAAGTGGCCAATAGGAGTTGCTGATAGGCCCAAAATGG
This sequence comes from Sphenella marginata, assembly GCA_951509765.1. Classification (NCBI taxonomy): domain Eukaryota; kingdom Metazoa; phylum Arthropoda; class Insecta; order Diptera; family Tephritidae; genus Sphenella; species Sphenella marginata. The sequence goes on along the minus strand of OX608080.1, from coordinate 18,928,657 downwards.
CTGAGCTCAGTGAGTTAAATAATTTTGTTGAAGTGAAACCTAAAACTAAGCTAATCTGTTATGAGTTAGTATGAATACTCCACAAAATGTATAATGAAAAAAGGAAAATGTTTGTTGAGTACTTTGGCGTTTGACTCAAGAAAGTCTTCAAGGTAACGAATCTGGATGAACCACTTACAAGATCATAATGAACAAAACCCTATGATATATTCCTTAGGCTTCAACTTTTCCAGGGTACAAAACGGTAAAGTTGGAAGCAGAGTACGAGAGACCACCACTCCGAAGGAAGGGCCAATTGGATACCGATTTAATTGGTGTTTGCGCCAGCTGGTAAAAAGTAGAAACGATTAATGAGCTCTGTTGGGCGGCCAAATAGTTTAGAGTGACAAGCGGCATTTAAAGAAGAAGCCCCGCCAAATACTAATGAAGGCTTCACTTGCGCTCTTTAACAATCTTTCCGGAAAATAGTTTTCTACAAGGAGCATATTTACTGAATGGAAGTTTCAGCTGAAGTCCTACAAGGCTATATCTATTTCTTATAAAAAGACATATTAACTCTATAGAAAAATATATGATTTAATATTCTACAATGATATCATGCATTCTGGTCATCTTTTATGGATGAAAAGCACTGCATTGAGTCCAAGTAAACAATAGCGAACTCTGCTCTGCAATTGAGCCGTAGGCAAGTGCAAGTGAAGTAGAAACAATAGGATTTTAAACTATGTTAGCAAAGCCATTGGCATTTGAGCCACCAGCAACTACAACTACAACTACAACTAAAACAAAAAGCTGCCTAGTCTATATGTTGAACATGTGGCATAAAGCAAGCAGATAAAATCAAAGTCTAAAATGAAGAATTTTATGTGAAGAGGAAAAAGTGAATTGCAGCATAGGAAATAAGTAAACAGGGCTTGATTGCATTGCTTGCTGTTAATTTATGAAATCTATGTACAAAAATATGTTAAGTAAATATTTCTGATAACATAGAAGACTGCACGATAAAACAAAAACTAAACAACTGAGGGCAGAATGTCGGAGGAGTTGAGTTGCTGATGGGCAATCAAGGCATCTGTTTGCACTCTTCCTAATGTGTTTGTTGCTAGATTTATGGAAGTGTGTATTTATGAAGATAAAAATAGTTCCACAGAGAGGTTTAGCATGGGATTATTAAGGTGCATTGGGTAAAAAAGTAAATAGCTGCATCACATGGTTTAGAAATCAATATGCGCCTTAGAGTATGCAATGCATCTTTTATACTGATGCCTTGCACTTTTCCAAATATCTGTATCACTCTTGTTCCGTTTCCTTCAATTTCTTAGATTTACTTCCCGTCACCTTAGTTTATTTTAATAAAATTTATTTTATTTTATTTTAATTTATTTTATTTTATTTTATTTTATTTTATTTTATTTTATTTTATTTTATTTTATTTTATTTTATTTTATTTTATTTTATTTTATTTTAATTTATTTTATTTCATTTTATTTTATTTTATTTTATTTTATTTTATTTTATTTTATTTTATTTTATTTTATTTTATTTTATTTTATTTTATTTTATTTTATTTTATTTTATTTTATTTTATTTTATTGTATTTTATTGTATTTTATTTTATTTTATTTTATTTTATTTTATTTTATTTTATTTTATTTTATTTTATTTTAGTTTATTTTATTTTATTTTATTTTATTTTATTTTATTTTATTTTATTTTATTTTATTTTATTTTATTTTATTTTATTTTATTTTATTTTATTTTATCACCTATATCTGTCATTGCCACGCCATTTAAGCCATCAACGCTCATTTACAAATTAAATAACAAACAATTAAGTGATAAACATCAAATTTCCGCAAATGGCTCTATATTTTACGTGCAGTGGTAAACAGATTGCATTGCGGTTATTAAGCTGAAACACATGCAAACGTTTATCACTCACACTCACACACACACAAGCACACTAGAGGAGAAAATATTGTTATGTCTCACCACAAAAAAGTGTGATTATGCGCTGCCTGTCAAGATCAACAATGAACTTCCTTGCAGACAAACCAACAAAATTTAAAATACCCTGCAACTAGTATGAGTACCCAGCTAACTAACTAGTCGGTATTTTTATCTTGAGAATGCTCTTCGAGATGTCAATTTAGTTCGCCCTTCGCGAGTAAAGATTATTTTCATCCAGCTTTGTTTGAAACAGTAATTTAGAAATAATTTTTTATAACAAGTTTAGTCTTTTTCGGCCTAGTTTGCTACCAGTCAGCAATTCTTAGTCATGTACTGATATGTTTCTTGACTACTTCGATGTATCACTTCGTGGTAGCTACAAATACCACATACCTCCATACATACATACATCCATAGCGACTTAGGTACTTTGGCAATGAATGTTTGAGTCGCAAATTGCCTGCAAAACGCTTTTACAAAACTTTTCGTTGATTTTTATCGCTATTTTTCGGGTACTTAAAGTTCATGTGGCCCTTAAAAATGTCTGTACCGAAGTTTCAAAACGGCCTTTGGAGTGCTTTTAAAGCCAGTTCAAAGTAGTCTCAGTGTAGCTTTTTCATTGTTATTTTCATAAATTACCGTTAACTTTTTGCGTCAATCACCAGCACCACCAACATCATCACCACCACCACCACCTAAAATTTGTTACGATCAACTATAATTCAAAGAAAACCACAAAATTTTTACGAACGAAAATAAAATTGCAAATTCTTTTGGGAAAATTATTATTATGTGAATAAGAAAAGAAGAGATTTCGCAAGTTCACAAGACGTAGAGATTTTCGTTTATGCCAAACGCTGCTGCCTTAATTTTCACTGGCAGATAACAGATAAGTGTCTTATTTTAATGACTTCCTGTTACTATGCGAGATAAGCGATTACCGCTATAAAGCTTGCAGCAACTACTAAAGCAATTCTCTTCTTTTTGCCCTCTTAGTGAAGATTTAAAGCTTATTCTTATTATACGAGTGTAGTTTTTTAAAGTCATTGCTTTTTTTAACAAATGTTTTTGCTATTTAACCAACTTTGCTAAAGGACGGCAGGGAATTGAGAGGGCTAGGTTTAAGGATAGTGGTTGTGTTAGTAATAGAAGGTAAGGGCACTGAAGCGTGCCGTATTTATTCCCGGGAAAGTACTGTCAACAACGGTAACACATCCTGCGTTTGTTGCGGTTAAGATTGTGGTTATGGTTACGGTAAGGACTTGCGTTAATATAACGGTAACATTAAAGATTAAGATTAATGAGAGAAGTACGTTTAAAGTTAAGTTTATGGTAGGCGTTAGTTAGTGTTTAAGTTAAAGTTACGGTGACTAAGAATAGAAAAATTTTAATTTATAGTTACGATTATGGCAAGTTGTATGGTTAGGATTATGATTACACTTATTGCTGTGGCTAGAGTTTGGCTAATCGATAAAATGAAAGTGCAGGTTAGAGTTAAAAATACGGTTACGGTTATGGCAAATTTATAGTTGGGGTTAGAGTAAGATTTAAAGTTATAGTTAGAGTTTGGGCTTAAGTTAGGGTAGAAACTAAGATTATAAATAAAGTGTGAGGATTATTGTTACGGTTAAGGCAAGTACCATGGTTGAGAGTATGGTTAGACTTACTGCCTTGTTAGAGTTTGGATTCAAGTTAGGATAATGGCTAAGAGTAAAATTAATGTGCGGTTCAAGTTTGGGGTTGCAGTTACACTTTAATTTCATTTAAGTTTCGCTTCTGCGCCTGATTAAGTATTCGGCAACAGTTTTGAATATGGTTACGGTCAGGTTAGGGTGAGGGAGAGTGCAGGTCAGTGTTAACAAAAGGGGTTGAGAGTTGATAAAAGGATAAGGGCCAGTGTAAAGTTTGGGTTAGAGATTGACCGAAATTTAGCTACGGTTATGGTTATGGTTAACGTTAAGGTTACGGTTATGGTGTCGATTTTGGTATCAATAGTTTTCGACGTATGTTATCTCTCCAGTTCTAGGTTGAATATTGTAACTCGGTCGTAAAGACTTAGTACTAATTATGGATAATATAGAAATATCTATACATATGTATACTCGTAGAAATCCGCAATGCTGCGAGAGATAAAAAACATTCAGTTCGTTTGAAATATGTTAAATATTTTATGACAAATTGCTTAATGCCATAACTCAACACCTTCCGTCTCCTAGTTACGACACTATCATCAATGCTAATGAAAACGATGATTTTTTCATATTCAGAGAATTAAATTTTTTTTTCGCTAGAATGCTTGGATTGCATTTTACGGTCTGTATTATTGTTCTCTTTGTTAAGTATTTGCAAATACGCATTTATGCTGACGTTAATTAAAATTTTACGATGAAATAAAAATTAAAACCTTCATTTACCTGCCGTAAGCAAAGCGCTCTCCCTTTTCCTTTCGCTGGGCCATCATCGGGCGTAAATTTGTTGGCTTCATTGTGCATTGCTGTTGCTAGGCTTTTGATGCTTTCCGTTTTGTCAGGATTATTTACCTTCCGATTGTGTCCGTCGTAGTTCTCTTGCTTCCTATCGTTGTTATTGAGTTGGCTCTTGTTGCGCCTGTTTGGTTGCTTCGTGTCGGGTATGGGATATTCTGCATATTGAGTTTTTGTTATTGCAAATTTCGGTAGTATTTCGAACCAACAAGCTAATATGAAATTGTAGAATTTACTCAGCGTACGTCGCACGTTATTCAATATGCCGTTCGTCATTTTGTTGGAATTCGGTGTGGCGCTCTTTTTCTTTCGGGGGAATTTTCCGGCAACACCAAAGCGGAAAAGCAAGTTGAATTGGTTGGTATGAATTTAGTTTTTGTTTTTGTATCTGTGAATTTAGCCCTTATTAACGGATGTTTTTGTATTTGAAAATTTTGATGACATTTTCTTAAAATGTTTTGAGATTGAAAATGTGAAAAGTAAAAAAGGCCTATGACATATTTCAATTGGACAGCGATATCGTATTATTGGAAATTGAATATTTTTCGGTAGTGAGCATAGTGTTGTTTTGATACAGCCCTGTACCCGATATCTGTACTCATTTTAATTTTGCGGCTGAAGTAATCGATTCCCAAAAAGTATTCATGGAAAGTACTCGATAGCTTCTCATTCAAACACGTGTAAAATCGAGGTAGGGTTTCGCTACTACTGCCACACAGAATTTGTACTTAGGTTATGGTAAACGCATTTGCTTCTAGACAAAAATATTTTGGTTTCAATGAAATCAAAATAAAACGAGGAATCATTAAAATCAAATAAAATAAAATTTGTCTGGAATCAGGCAAAAAAAAAGGGCGGAAATTCATAACTTAAGTCAGTTTATGAGCGGGGCACAGAATTAATGCACATTTGAAAATTGGGCGGCTTGTGTCCAACATTTTTGTAGTGGAACGCAAAATGGGTAAATTTTTTTTAAATCTTAAAAAAAAAAAAAAAAATTGTATGGAATTAACAAAGCAAAGGCGATAATTGACGTGCGAGTGCGATAATGAGTGCATGTAACCGACACGCGTACTTGAGGTAATCTACTGCCAACAAAAAATCTGTACTTGAGCCGTGTACTCGACTTTATACTCCGAACATCACTAGGTAAGCATGTGTCTTGTCGGCTGCCGTTTCGAATATGTCACATAAACGTTCTTTTTATTGATGTGATGACTTCATCAAAATATAGTTAAGGAACACCGTCCTTTCGTTGAAGAGTTCTTCTCCAGAAATAAAAAAAGTTCCAAGGAAAATTCAATGGAGTTTCAGATGATGCAAATAAAAATAAAAAAAAACAAAAATGAAATTCTTCAGAGGCAATACGGCACGTTCACAGATAGTCAGTTCCTAAGAACTATTAAAATGGGCTGAACTTAATGATTTTGTGGATATGGCTGTTTCATGCTGTTTTGTGTTCATTCCACCCAAAGATACTGAAATTGTTTTAAAGAGTATACATTATCCACATTTATTAAACAACAACTTACCTAATTTATTTGTCTTCAAGAAATATAAATGCCAAATTTCTTAATTAAATATTACTTTCAAGTACTTAATTTATTACTTTGTTCTGTTCACTTTAGTTACATGAAATTATGTAAGTTTTGTATAATAATATCGCTTTTGAATTACTTTGAATGCATTTGCAATAAAACAAGTATAAGTCTTAGTTTGTATGTATGTGTGTATGTCGTGGATGTAATTGCTATGCGCAGCAATCCTTTCAATTTACTTTTACAAATGTTTGTTTTTGCTGCAACTAAAGATAGTCTAACAACTACTTAAATGGTAAGAATTACATACAAACATACATTAAAGTATGCATTTAAATTTATTTTTGCTAATAATAAATTTCACTTATCTATTGATAATCGTTATTATATAAAGAGATAAACTGCATATACTAGGGTGGGTCGAAAAAGTAATTTCAATTTTACAATACAGGTTTGGGCCGTAAGGGTTCATATTTGTATATTTGTAAATTACGAAAGAAATGGTACGCTTGAAAAAAATCAAATCCGTAATAAAGCCATGTTTAGACTACCACCTAAATTACAAAGCTTTATTTAGAGCTTTACTAAAGCTTTCAGCTAGAGCTAGCTCATTCCTCATTAGTAAAAAATGTGCTTAATAATTTCGTTCGTATTTTACGTAGATATAGAATTTTAATTCCGAAATTGTTTTGTTTATAGTTTATTGTGCTGCAAATTACCAACGACGTCGAAGTTACGTTAACCTGAACATGGGTTAAGGAAGAATTCTTTATTTATTAAATTTTATATAAGAAAATATCAGTTTTATATATCTTAATTAACAAAAGAAGTGCACAGACATCCCGTGCTAATTAAACACAACCAATTACGGAACTCAAAAGTCTAAGGAGAATGATTTTAGTTTAAACTTTTTCCAGGAACATATTCATAATAATTCACCGCTCCAGCGATTGTGCCCGCTGGATACGAAAAAATTGTATTAAAATTGTAACAGGCATTTCGGTTATCGTGAATGTGGCTTAGATCGTGTTTTTAGATAAAGAGTCCTATGCGATAACCCGGTCCCATCCACAAAAAGTTTTTCAAAGCGCAATATTTGAGATTTAATCATTATTTCTCCGTACTCTGTAGTTCTATACGAAAGAAAATTTGCTGGCTTTCGAGTGATTCCAAAGACATTTTCCGACTAGAACGGATTCGATGTTCGTGTTCCATTCTGTTCACTACGGGTTTAACCCCCTTTCAATGGTAGAAAATTTGGTACTTTCCATTACGAAAACATACGCCATATGTTAGAGAAAGTTACGATATTATTTTCGAAAAAAAAAGTGCATTTTTTGTATTATGATAATAAAACAGTTAATGATTTTTTGATTAAGAAAAACTTTTTATCGCCGTTTAGGCCCTGAGCACTGGCTCGAATATATGTTAAAATTGTTTTTTTTTTCATTCCACCCTAATATATATACATAAAATCTCTTATCTAAATGTATATCAGTGTGCCTATGCGTGCATTAAAAATTTGCTGTGCTTAAGTGCAGTTTTGGTTTACTTATTCTAGTACTTTTAAGGACATACTAATAAATCTAAAAATACTTTAGTTACATACTTCACGCTTACTTTTGCTTTTGCCTAATATACTTTGTATAGATTTATATAGTAATAGATTAATATCTAATAAAAATTTTACACATATATATATAATATAATAAATACATACATATTTACATAGGGTACTTACAGTTAAAAATGAGCCTTAAACTAAATAAATGCTCAATTAAAATTATCAAATAATTTTGAATTTTCTTGTTGCATTTGTTTTAAACTTATTACTTCAGTTTTTTGGTACAATAAACATTAGTTTTAATATTCCCATTTTCAGATTATTTTTTAGTATTTTTATTTATTTTTTAATTATAAATTCATTTTGTTCCTAAATTAGATTTTTGAATGCAACTTTTTTTAATATTTTTTTTTGTTTTTTTTTTTTTAATGTGCACATCAGTTTGTATGTATGTAAGTATTTTAATATTACTATATACATGCGCTAGAATTGTTTAAAGTTTATTTTAAGTTGTGCAATATAAAAACAACAAATCTTACGCTATTCAAATATCACTGGTGCAAAAACATCAATACAACCTATTATAAAATTTTTTATTTCACACTTTTTTTTCATATACAAAAAACTTGTCATAAATATTTATGTGTGTGCTTGTAGCTAGATATTTTTCCGGGTTTTTTTACAAAAAAAAAGTATTGAAAAAAGAATAAACACATTTTTACAAGAGGTTTTTGAAAAATTGTGCCATAAATAAAATATGCTAGTAATGAGTTGGTTATGTAAAAAGCCGTGACCATTTTGTATCACCACGATATTCTCTGTGCATATGTATAGTCATATTGTAACATGCAAAAGTCCGTACAACAATTTTGCCAAGGGGTAGAGGGGGCCTGAAAACTGTTTAACCTTTTTGCGAAAGAAATTTTCCAATTAAAATTCATTTTACTGAGTTCAAATTAATACTACCAACAACTCATTTATAAATTTATTTTTTTATATGTTTGTCTATCTGTTGGTATGTTTGAACGCGCATCACTCAAAAACTAAGAAATAAAATGGAACAAAAATTTTCACTGATGAATTGTTAGATCTTCAACATAACCACAAATAAATATTTTCATACAGTGTTGGCCATAAAAGTAGCCTCAAATTCTTTTTATACATAAAGTGAAGTTGGAGCAAGCCTATGCTGTAGCTAATAGATATTATCTAACGAATCATATGAACCTGAAATATTTTCATGGAATTAAAAGCTTTTTTTGTTAATAAATTTCTAAAGAATCATTTTGTAATAGCAGCGTTGGTTACAGTGGCGGGCATAAATTTGCATACAGTGGTTTTCTGCGATTTTTAGACACTATTTTGGAATGTATGAAATTATTTTAACAAAGCCCATATAAAAAAGACGTGTAAAAGTCTAATACAAGAACTATACATTTTGTGTTAAAACTCTCAAGAAATGTTATCAATAATTTAAATTTTTTTTTCAAGAATTATTAGAATTTTTTTTTAAGTACGGAAATTAAGTGTTTTCTTTCATATAAATTCATAAATCTTCAACAAGCAAGTCAAAAATCCGCAAAATGTGTTACGAACTTAAGATTAAAGTATTTAAAGTTGCTGGACTTATTTTTATAATTTAAAACATTTTCTTAAAACGTTGATGATGTTGAATAAGGAATCACGTCTTTAACCGTCCGCATTGTATCTACATACATATGTACGCCTTTAGGCGCTTTTACACTTTTAAGTAATTGAGAGAGAAGGCTATTGTAATATTTTTTTTTTGTTTTTTAATCTTTTAATCCATAAAGCAAATTGGCCAAAGGAATTCAAATTAGAATATGTGTATTTGCTTTGAAATTTATTAATTTATATATGTAGCTACATACATACTCGTACATAACCTGAGAATAATTAAATCAGTGCTATTGAAATTTACTATTTTTACAATTTAATATGATATACGAATTTTCAATAACGTAGTTTGAATGTGATTTATCAAGTTTGCACCCCAAAATACACCAATCTATTATAAAGTGGTACAGTAACTAGTACGAGACTGATGCATAGATCAAATGGTAGGTATGTAAAGTGGGATGATGCTGATCAACAGGCTGACAATTTATATTTCGAACGACAACGCAATATAAAATCGGTATAGTTGGTGGGCTGTCTATGTATGCTAACCAGTTTCAAACTAGTAAACAACTATTAGATTTGACTTCAGCTTAATTACGCACACAGACTTACAAATGTATTCATGCATTCATATATACATACATACACACACGTGTATGATTGCATAAGTAAACATTACTTTTTGTACCTTTTGTGTGTCAACACAAACAAAATTTCTCACATGTTGAATATGTTTTGGAATTAAATTATTATTTAATTACCTTTATTTACGAATATCTACAGAATTTTGTTTTTGTTTTCTTTGTAACATTCAAAACTCGTACATTTCGTTTACACTGAATTTTGGATTGAGTAATAAATATTTAATGATTTTCTATAAATTGATGTGTTTTAGATTTGAAGAATTGTTTATATGTTTACAGAAGCATATGTGTGAACTTGTGGTTGCCTTTAGTATTTAGCTTTATAGGTTCATAAATATTTGTTTGAGTTTTGCAAATATTTACGCTTTGATATTTCAAATATTTGTAAAGTGTGTAAATAATTTAGTAAAAGTAAATTGTCATAGTATTTGTTTAAATTTTATGATATTTCACAGCACAAATATTGTTAATTATACCTTTCATGAACATGAAATGGTTTTAGAACTTTGGTCTGATGTTTGTAATAATGAGAAGAAGAAGAGATTGATCCGAAATAAACAGGAGCTAAGTTAATTTAGGCATGTCTGTCCCTCCGTCTGTCTGTTTGAAGGCGAAATAGTCTCTCAGTTTTAGAGAAATGGAATTTGTTATGGGGCCGCCATTTTGTATAGAGTTATTCGGGACCAGCCAGATCTGACCAACAAAACATATATATCCCATACCATCCATTGATCCGATAAATGTGGTTTTGCGTTATGAGTATTCATGAAAGTTATAAAACCTTCCGCACAGCCGAATACAGCCCTCTGCTTACCCGTTTTTGGTTATGGTTAGCAAATGAGAAAATACGAATTTTTACCATTTATAGAATGTACAAACATGTAATTTAATTGTAGTGTTATTGTTTAAGTAAGAGTTGTAATAGTATTTATTCAGAAAGTTAATAACAGTTGTAAATAGTTGCTCAAGTGAAGATTTATTCATTTTAAATATTTAGCAAGTTTATTAAAACTGACGATACTGAGTACCAGACAAATTGAAAGAGAACTACAAAATTGAAATTTTTTTGTGTTGTTAGTGCTTAAGGAAGTGCCGTTCCTCTGAAGTAAATTTAAGTAATAAGGAAGTAAAAATATCACTCTAGTCGAGTCAGGGGCTTATGCAGACGGCAAAGCTCGAGTAGTAATGTGATTGTTGTTGTAGAAATGTAACACTGCATGACAGCTGAAAAATAGTTTTAGCGAGATGTACTTCAAGTTGTGAGCGGTCTAGGCAAGCCTACGAAAAGTGCATACTAAGAATTTTAGTATACCCTTTAGATGTGGAGTTAGGGGTTAAACTACCTTTTGCATATGTGATGGCATATATTGGCCCATAACTTACCCCATCAAAAAGGTGTCTATGCCAAAAAGTGCATCACTTCCTAAGAGATACTTTACGAAGTTCCAAATGCCCCTGAGAAGCTTGGTGGGTTAGGCAACCGACTTAAAGTTTGTATCGCGATGGTCAGAGGCGACTTCGAAAGGTTTACAAGCAAATTGGTGGTGGATTTCATAAATTCAGAAATACCCTTCGAAGAACTCGGAGCTTTCACCGTTTACAACGATGGTCTCGAAGCATCATACATTTGAGCTCGAGTTTTGTAAAATCCCTATTAAGTCTAGTGAAGAGCTTACACAATTTGAGGGGTTCATACAAAAAACAAAAATTCGACGAAATCACCAAAAAGTAGATTTTACGAAAATTTAATTACACTTCTGTAGTCGAAAAATACGACAAAGTCAATTCTATATAACTAGGAAAAAACGCCACCCAGGTCCTAAGGGGGAAAAATAATTTTTTTTAGCGAATTTTTTAATACGGTTAACACCACTAAACTCTGCGTATCCGGATTATATAGAAATGACCCACCGTTCGTTGTTGTATAAAAACAAGTTGGAAAAACTTTTATTTATAATAATTAAAAAAAAAAAAATGAAAAAAAATTTGTTCATATAAAACCAGAATTTCACTATGTTATTAACCCAAAAAACCAAACAAACCAAAAATATCAAATTCCAAGCCTAATTTTAAATAAATATTTGGCGTACTAATTGCAAGTGAATTTACACAGAACCGCCGCAGCTTGGAGCGTGCGAGCAAACACGCATTTGTGTATCATGCAATTAGCTCTAATCACATAAGCAACGGTTTTTAATTCAGAGAATTTCCAATTTTTCACAAAATATTGATGTGTGGGCATGAAGTGTTTATATGGTAAATAATGCGCAATAATATTTAGTACTACACAAAACTAATGCCACAAATTATATCGCTAACAAAATACACAAAATTAAACTACGCCAGCATAGAGACATGGTTTAGCCACATTACCACATTTTGGGTTATTTTTTATTTTATAATCCAAAATCTATAATGAATTTAAAAAAAATAAAGTCAATTGATCTTAATGCATCGTTGGCGTTATTTCCCTTGGAATTATGAGATAGTATCTTTACCATATCATCTCAATAAACTTATATATAAATCAATTCGTAACACATTTATAAGTTCGTCTGGACTTTATTCCAGTTGGCATTATTTCCCTTCACGGAGCGCAATAAAGGCAATTGACCTTATGTCCATTAATCTTGTTAGTTGTCACAGAATTGTTCACTGGCCAGTTCGGTAACAGGATGAAGGAAGGTCATAGGGTCAATTGATTTTATTTCTCTTCTCCTCATAGGTTCCCCACACATTTTCAATCAAATAAACTTTTTAAATTAGAAAAATGACACTCAAACAAAAACCCTTTTAAAATGCAAAACTTTATCTTTTTTTCCGGAAAATTGGCAACACGGCATCTATTTTTAAATTCGTCGATTCCCTACCCAAATACGCACTAATGCGCACTAATCACCTATTTGGCGACACACTGATTTTTCGAATATTAAAACGCAAATGCTGAAATGTAAATAGTGATAAATAACAAGCTTTGATTTAGCAATAATTTCGGCTAATTCAATAATTCAAATCACTGCAAATAAGAAGCGCATAAATGCAAATACAACAATGAATGGCCCACACTTATCTGAATTTTGCAAGTAGGCGGAGTGTGTAATGTGGAGTTGACCTAGTAAAACCATTGCAGCGCGCCTAAATGTATGCTAAACAAATATTTAAATTCATTAGAGGCAACGCGTATACAGCAAACGAAGCGGGCCATTATTATAAAATATGTTGGTGTTGTTTAAACTTTTAATTTTTGTTTTTGTTTAAGGTTTTACCGCCGGATTCGCAACTTGTGTTTAATAAAAAAATAAAAGAATGGGTGAAAAATCTTTGCAACAACTTTTATCATCTTTAAATATATCTCCAGCATTACACTGGTAAAAAAATACGTCATTTTCATGTAGCACTAATATTATGATGCGCGTATAAACTTAAATACAGACAGATTAGCAGTTCAAATGAGTCCTAAATTCTGAGTAAGACAGCCAGCAGTTCATGAGCATAAATTGAATTTTAGTTTGTAAAGCGGTTTTGGAGTGATGCGCGAACAAACGTAAACAAATTTTTTTTTTTTTTTTAATTCTTATGTTATTCTAAAAAAAACAAGAATTTAAAAAAAAAACATTTTCTTTTATATCTATTTCTAGATACCAACCTTATAAAATTTTACTTGTACGAGCATGTATGCAAATTTAAATAATATTACCTTTTTCCACTATCTCCAATCTACACTAAATATTGTTATTTGTTGCTGCTAATTTATTTTATGAGGCTTTAAAAATTTTGTCCCGTGTATTTATTTATGCGCTGGTCGAGTGATTGGATTAGCTTTGATGCGTTAAGCTCTTGACGTGTTGGATTGCATATATTGTGGCGCTAAACTAGAAATGGTAATGCAATTTGGAAATTTAGCGCAACGAATTTGTACATTGGAGTGCATCAAAATGGAAATATTTCGAGAACATAATAATGGTCATAGCCTCTGAAGCAAAAAAAAAAAATATTTTTAAGATAAATCGAAATATGAGCTCAGGCTAGAATCTTATCAGACCTGATTATCAGCTAAGTTGTAACTGATTGTTCATAACAAATCTTTATTCGAATAGAAATGATAAAACTTAGAGCACCCCTACTCCACAGCTGTCTAGTCAGTGGTACCTCAACTGATACCATGGTCTGAGGTGGTGGGGCATCAGAACTCTGATAAGATCTCTGTGAGCAAAAAATTCGTGTATATGTGAGCCGTATGCGTATGTATGTATGTAGGAATTAGTTAAAGAGTTTTACCAATTTTTTTTTCTGTCGATTTTTTATCAATATTAAATTTTTTTGAAGAAACCAGAACATGGGCTAAGGTTTGTCCTCACTTTTCAATACGAAACTTCCGAATCTTGAAACATTTTTTTTACGTATTTGCCCTTTTTGTAGACACTTGAAATTTGGAATAAAGTACAGATCAATGTGGAAAAATCCGTAAGGCGGAGCCCTTGTCGACATACGAGTTCTGATCAAAAAATAACCGTTTTAGTATATGAGAAATTCGTTTAAAAACTCGTTTTTAGGTAGTAGCTTCCCGATAAGCTAGAGTATTGAAATTTGGTACATAGAATAATAACGAAAGATAATGAAATATTTTTGAAAACCAAGGTGAGCTAGAAACTCGAAACATGTTACAAAACGCAGCACTCCGTGACATTGCAATATTTGTTGAAAAATCTGAGAAATAGCGCTGGATCGATTTATTTAGAGAACACGTTTGAAATTGGGAAAGTTGACATTGATTTTTTGTTAACTTTCCGGTTCACTATTTCGGTGTAGTACAATCTATAGGCATTACGCTAGGTGGCGCGCTGATCGACGTGACAAAAATTTCTTGCAAAATTGGGGGAATATTGTGTTTAAATTTTCTAGTATTTTTCGGTGCGATCAGAGCTCCATTGAATAATGAATTAATGAATAATTTGATAGAAAAAAAACATGTGTAGGTGTCGCCCAAATCGAGCCATTAAGTAAGTTCGTTTGCAATTGAGAATCTTCGAAGCGAGATCGAAATGAAACTATTGAATAGAAAGTTCTGTGCTTAAAATGAAAAAAGGGGAAAAAGTAAGTTAATAAGAAATTTTTTGTTTTTTTATATTAATTTTGTCAAAAAGCAGCAACAAATTTGCTCTTAAGCAAAGACATTGTGTAGTTGAGCTTTTTTTTATTGTGAATAGACTTTAAGTGCTCAATAAACTGTCAAGCTTACAGCTGAGTTTTAAGAAATTTTTGTTTAGAGTTAGCTTTATATTTTTAAATCTCTCAAAAAACTATCCTAAACCATGACCTTGTTTAAGCACAACATTTCTTGCTGCTTTTTGACAAAATGTTTTAATTTGATACACCCTCATATTTATAAAACTATGTATGCAAACAAAATTCAATTTTTCTTTTCAAATTTGACTGGTTATGAACTCGCCGACTCTCATTTATTCATTGTGGAAATCATTGAAATACGAGTAATACGCCATTTAAATGCTTTGTGTTTTGCGTTATGTAAATCATTTTCACAAAACACTGCTCAAAAGCGCTTAGTGCCATTTCCACTTGAAATACTCGCTTAATATGGATATTGCTATTTTGCTTGTTGCTATTGTTGTTACTGGAGGGGAGTCTATAGATATTTCATAATTTCAAACAGTCAATAAAATTCTATTGTTTATGCTATTTAGACAGCTAATCAGTGTTGATTTTGCATTTTCCTATTCACAGGCATATCCTTTTTTGCTGAACTTTATTTACTCGCAAACATACATACATAGAAGGGTTGCCAGATTTTTGAATTTAAGCAATTGCGTTATTTTTGGGATCTGAAGGAGTAGGTAAGTTAGAAAAAATAGAAATCGCCTTTGAAGCTAGCTATCCTTGAAATATATAAAAAATAATTAAAATTTGTATAATTTAGCACAAACTTTTTTATTAACCATAAATCAATAGAACGCAAATATTCTTGAAGAAAATATTTAAATTTGGTAAGGCATTTTTTGAAGCAATTTTTGATTGGATTACTCTGTTTACCTCTTTGTGAAAAAAACTCATAACCTCATTGTTGGTATTAGGACTTGGATTCACTTGCAAATCCCATAGTTCAATAGAGCCAAAATCATCAGCAGTGCTTTGAATGCAAAGAAAACCTAGGGTCCTATAAAAATCCCTGTAAAAAGCCATGGGACCAGCAAAGGGAATTCCGTGTAGAAACTTCTGCACTGGAATTTAAAGTGTCGACGAAACAGCCTAAGTAAGGTGCTCTCAAAATC
Organism: Sphenella marginata; assembly: GCA_951509765.1. Taxonomy (NCBI): domain Eukaryota; kingdom Metazoa; phylum Arthropoda; class Insecta; order Diptera; family Tephritidae; genus Sphenella; species Sphenella marginata. The sequence goes on along the minus strand of OX608080.1, from coordinate 18,912,550 downwards.
ACTGAAGACACTGAGCTATTTGCGGAACAAGAAGGGTAAACCATAGAACTACTTTTGGATACATACTTTCCGGGGAACTACCAAAGAAGCATAATTGGATGAGAAGGATTACTGATAACCAATCAGAATTATGTGAACCCCTTGAAGGACTTACATCTGGTTAAAAAAATATTTCGAAGACGAGGAGTAAGGGTGCCACTACGTGGTATCGCAATCACTTCTGCGTGCACCCACAAACTCAAGCATTTCGAATCCCGAAAATCCCAGAAGTTATAAAAAAAAAACTGTAAATTTTCGCTTCACAGCCTAGCACCAGTAAAAAGATCGGCATCCAGGGATGGGCATCCCTACTACGCATGCACCAACTAAGTAAATACATATAGATCAAGTGTATACACATATGTTTGCTTGTATTTATGCAATTATTATCTACTACAAATGTGCCGAATATCAATTTTGTGTATTTGAGTGTGCATTTACAGCTATTTTTGTATAAGAGTGTGTGTGTGTGTGAATATTTACAAAATTGTGCAATTTAAAAATTCTTTTCAATAAATTTTTTTACTATTTGCTATGACTAAGCTTACCACATACAATTTATATATATATACTATGTATGTATAATATAAAAAATTTAATATCAGTTGTTTTACTTTTGTTGTTCTTGCTATTTGGTAATTTTCCTCTCCTTACTTCATTAATTAGCTAAATCCTGTATGATGTCCGCTGAAATGACAAGAGAAAAAAAAAAAAATAAATAAAGACTAAATTAAGATTAATGTTGTTTGCAAAAGTACACACACACATACATAGTTAGGTAAAGGAGTTTGTTTGTTTGTTCATTAGCAAGTTCTCAAAACAATTTATTACGATTAAAGCGTCTAAAGCTTAATTAGCGCATACAATTTTAGACAAAAGCAGCCGAATTCGATTAAGCATAGATTTAGTATTAAAATTTGTATGTTATGAAATCTTGACATTGACGTCGAGCACATCATTCTACGAAAATTGTGCTTTTAATCTTTAAAGGGAGTAATTCGCTACTAAGACCATTTGTCCATATTTTAGTGTTATTCGATAAAAATTAATAGAATTTTATTTGTGTAGCATACTTATAGGGGTTTTCGTAGATTTAAGTTTTTGTAGCATACTTGTAGGATTGAAAATTATTTGTTTGTGTAGAAAATGGATTAGCCTTCTCGTATGAGTTTGGGTGTAAAACAAATGTGAACAGTTCAACCCACACAAAATGATAGGAGGATTATGCACATCTTCTTTTGGGAATCATCCCGGATGCATACTGAACTAATCTCATTTCTTGCTAGGCATGAATTAAAGACCACTATATTGTTGTGTGGCTAAGAAATGTTTCACAAAAATCGCATCTACAACGTATGGCATCTATAACGTAATAACTTTTACGAGGGAAGTGTGAATATTCGCAGAACTTTTGAAAGAAAAACACTTTTTTTTTCAAAATTTTGTGTTCCTTCCAAAAATAGGAGTTTCGAAGTTTAGTTTTGCAGAGATCGATATATTTAAAATAAAACTTCTAAAGAAAATAAGAACCTTGCTAATGAATTTAAAAGTAACTTCCAGCTGAGAGAGATACTTGAATTGAAACTTTGATTATCTGTCAGAATCCGGTGCCCTCACTAAAATCAGGAGAATTTGTAGGGAAATTAACAGCGCCTAAAAGTATGCAGCATATGAACACTTCAACTATTTCACAGTGGTTAAGGGGTAAACAGCTTCAAGAAAAATTACAAATTTTCAAATTTCATATTTTCATATTTTGTTCAAAAATGCTGATTTGCAAGCAATGGTGACATTGTTTCCCTCTCCAAGGTTGCATACTTTTAGGCAGTAGTAAAAATATAGTCCAGCAAATATTGCTGAAGATCTGAATATGCAGTGTTCTGCACGCAAAAATGTTAATGAAAAGATAAGTAATTTTGTTGAAAGAAATTCATCTTCGTGCATACTTTTAGGCACTTAAAAATTTTATAAATATACAATGGTGTTTGTTTTCAGGAGAACAAATTTGACAAATACTTAAGTTACATCCCTCTAAAAAGTAGGACCAGGGATCAATACAGTGAACGGAATTTAAATTTTTGTAGCCTACATTTAGGTGTTGAAATAAAACATGCCCGACCGTACTCGTAGTGGAAAAAAGTCAATCCGTCTGACGTACTCTTTGAGCAAGGAACCAATTAGGCTGAGAATTGCGGAGAAGCCCAAGGTCTTTAACCCTCCCCAACTTTAAGTTTTCAAGCGATTTAATTAATGGGAGAAAAATCAAATTAAATGAAACGCTTTCTTAGAACTTGCAGTAAAATGATGACCCAATTTTCGTAGAGCTAACCAAAAGATTTCATCGAAAGTGCCCTATACTTAACTGGAAAAAACGCTTATATTTCTAAGCGTATATTTACCCTAGAAACTTGTAAGGTGCTTCAGCTGAAAATTTAAAAGTCGTAAAAAAAATAAATATACTTCCCTTTTAACACAACAACAACAACAAACAATTTAACGCATACAACAACTAAAATGAAGATGAGCAAGAGATGAGTTAAGAATGAGCACAACAACACACCAAAGTCACACTTGAGCTATTCTTCACTGTCAGGCGAGTTAGAAGTTTGAAAATGCTTCAAAGGCGTTCAGCGATTGCAAAGAAAAATGGTTGAAGGATGAAGATAAAAGTGCATGAATGGATGACAAAATAGAAAGAAAAAAAAATCCGCCCATGCACAAATAGTAGGTAAGATGCGTGCAAAGGAAAAATTGAGAAAGCAAAGGCGCAAAGGGTATACGAGTATACTCGACTACAAACATGCATCAATGTTTACCATGGACAGTTTGGCGTAGCGTTGTGAATGTTATTGAATGCAGAAGAGGAAGCATAATGCGCTCGGAAAAGGCGCTATGCATTTTTATCCGCTTTGGTGTACAAATAGCCTCGTCAAGTAGGGATCGTATACCTCAATGCGCTGGCATGCTAGCTGAGTTATGCGAAGCGC
>OX608080.1:18852024-18904524 GCA_951509765.1 Sphenella marginata | reverse complement strand
GCACCGTTAGTTAGCTGACATATACTACCTGCACAAAGTTACTTATCAGTTCAATGGTCCGCTTGGAATGTTTGGCTGTTTTGTTGTGGTTTTCCGATTGAGTGGAGCATATATTTTGTTGAGATGTGTGGCTACTTACATATTTATGTGTGTGGACATGTGCTACCAATTTACACACCAAAAATTTCTGCATTTTGGTGTCCAAGCAAATCTTGGAAGCTTTTCGGGCAAAAGTAATGAGGGTAGTCTAATGACATTGCGATTCCTTCTACGGATCAATGAGCTCACGGAGACAGCACTTTGCGATATTTCTAGTTGGGTAGGGAAACATGAGCGGAGGATGAACCTTTCAAAAACTTAACACAGCCTGTTCACTAGAAAAAAGAAAACCAAATATTTTCCCGTCTTCAGCCTGCGCGGACTAAACATCGTGTCGAGAAATCTCTTCTATGTTTTGTGCTCTTGTTTTCGTGGTGGTGCATGTATTCGTCCAGGTTTGGCGGAAAAAGTGTATCCCAGACTGAGAGAAACCGACATAGGGAAGGCAGTCAACTATGGGCACACATCAATGTATGATAAACCCAGTTTGAAGTCCTGCCTTAGCTCTGCGAAATGGCACTCACTTGGTGCGGACTTATCAAATCCCTCTTAGGTTTTTAAGTGTTACGGTGAGATAGATTTGGGGTCACTTCAATTCTCGCCAGTTGGAGCAAGAAAGAAATAACTGGCGAGCTATGTTGGATGGCGAAGACCTTTGGGCGGTTAATGGGCCATCTAAATTTAGTAAGTAAAATCCTTACGTGTCCACGGATCACTCAAAGTTGCAGCTATATTTGGTATAACTTACAAACGCTCACAACATCTTTTGCTGCCTAGACTGCCAATTATTTTGTATGTGTGCTGGTAATTGTTTTATCTTCAACGCGGTTTATGCAAATTTTGTAGTTGTTGTTGTTGAAAATATGGTCCTACGTACCTGTTTCGTAATACATTTGACTATGTGCCCTCTTATCGCGCAAGTGTAGGTGTATTTGAGTGAAGTACACCAATTTAACACAATTGTTGTTGTACGTGTAATAAAGATTTTATTGAGCTTGAAAGTTGTTGCGGCTTCGGTGTGTGTATGTGTGCGTGTATGTGTGTAACCATCGTCACCACCTACCGTCAACAGCACTTCGATACTGGCTGTGATTGCTGTCATCAACGACAACACTATTGCCACCATATTGGCCACACTCAATACAAAAACAAAAACAAAGTGAGTAAAACGAAATCGGTATCGACTGTTTGGTCAAAGGTAATTGCATTGTATAGAATATTTGGTTTTAATTAACTTTTTTTTTTCAACTGCATTAAAAGTCAGTCGCACATAAGGGAAGTTGAGGAGGGGCGGGGCTCTACATACTTACTAATTGAAATTGCGAACATGCTCAATATCGTTTTACAACAAAAAAAATGTTAAACAGACTTTTAGATTTTATTGCAGACTATTGAGAGTTGAAGAGAAATGTGTATGGATTCCTTCTCGTTGCAAGAACAATGCTCAAACATCGGCTCATAGCAGCGTTGAAGCTACCGAAGTGTTTTGAACTCATGAAAAGTACTACACAACTGGTTTGTTCCGATACGTAATTTCTAAACTAGTCGAGGTTTTGGTCTAAACATATGAAAGCACACTAGTCATCCCATAAATTACGGCGAATTAAAACACCAGCTGTTGCCTCGAACTTAGTTAGGGCCTCTGTTCTTGAATTTCGGTGCCTATAGAAACACCTCCTGCGCCGCGCTCTCTGTGTTTGTACGCACTACATAACCCAGCAAGCAAAACCGTTGAGTTATACTCTCTTCTACTAGACTCGTATTGGACAGCTTATAGATCATAAATCTTTCGCATATCTCTACTCTAGCATACTTTATATAGATAGTTTAAAATTTTCTCTTATTAATTAAGTTCATACCCTTACACTCTACTCACTCGTTTTTCCCCTTAAAAAATTATCCTAAGAACTTACTCAGAGTGATTGGCCCTTTTCGAACACAAATTTGGTGTAACTAGCAAACGATCCGGGTCCATTCTAAATACACATAGGTACTCTGTAGTTCGAATTTACTTCAGAAAAATTTCTATAATAGTAGGCATCACTGTTTCACAAATTTGAAATTCAAAGGAAATAACATTACACAACTAATTTGTTGTCGAATAGCATTTTCTAACTTTTCGAACATTTTAGCATATGTTTTCGAAATAGTGAGTACCAATTTAAATACAAACGAAAGCAAATGAATCAAATCCAAAGAGAACAGAATAGAACTCGAACTTTCAAAATACGAATCACTTGAAAGCGAACACAATTTCTTTCGAATAGAACTATAGAGTAGGGACGCTGATTCGACTACGCTTAATTATACGAGTAGGTGAGAAAGGTGATAACAAAACTCATGCATTCAAGCGTAAATTGATTGCGAAAGTGCATATGATGTAAAGTTTGTAAGTATGTATGTATGCAGGTATGTGTGTATGTACGCATGTATTGTAAATATTTCTGCACCTTGTTTAATTTGTACTGCCAGTTTACATTTAAGCATCAATAAAGCTAATTTTAAGCTACGAATAAATGGTGAGCAATTTGTGTAGCTAATATTTATGAGTTACGAACTTAGCTCATATTTCCTCATTTCAATAACAAGAGTGGTTGTGTACCCTGTAGGGAAAGTCTTTCGCTTTGAAGTGGTGTGTTTCGGTGCCAGTTCGATCCGACTTTTTTTTTCAAAAGGTCTGAATCAGCATTAAATTCGAGAAATATTATACATACATACGTCAAATATCCGAAACATTATTGTCACGTTTTTATTTACATTGACCTTTACTAGAATAAAAGAAGGCATAAACATGATTTTTTGAATTTTTTGGCTGTCTGTTCATTTGTACTGGCATCACTAAAAATCAGCTGCATAAAATGTTAAATACTTTTCATGAATGTTTGGCTAGATGTCCAAATGAAAGTTTAGTATCGTTTCTATCGAAGTTAGTTTTTCAAAATGTCTATTTTGTTTTAAAGGACCTTCTCTGTTTTAGTCTGGTACTTTAAAAAATCTTATTACCACCAAACCACCAACCACTTCCGATAGATTTCAGTACCAGAAACTCATTCCAAAACTTGCTGTCTTCTCTAGAGGGTAGTCGAGAGTATACAAATGAGCATGAATGTGTTAGTAAGTTATTGCACCGCGACCGCCCTCCGCCTTACATGCTACCATCCCAAAAATGTACGGCGCACGAATCGAATGCAGTTAATTGAATCTTAGCAATAATCAATCGTGCGTGTTAACCACACCAATTTCCGTTGTGGCAATGCATCGACAGAACATTATTAAGTTATTGCTATAAATTGCTGATGTCGAACACAGACGCTCACATACATACGTAAATAAATTATGCAGACACCTAAAAACGTGCACCGTATATAAGGCTGATTAAGTTGCATCAATAAGCTGGCTGTATGCGATATTAGACCTTATACACAGACTACACTGATGAAGCAGAAACCTTTCGAAGAAGTTTTCGATCGAATATTCGCAGGGCCTTGTCTTGTCCCATTGTCTATGATTCCGCACGATCGTTTGTCAGGGCGTATGAGTAACATATTGATTTCTCAGTGATGGGAATGGTTTATACCCTGTAGAAAATTGGACTAGCTCCGAACTATCGCTAAGAAATACTGTTTGGAGACACCACCAGTCCTAGCTCAATCTCTAAGCAATGCTTTCTACTGGCTTCTTTAATATGGCGTTGTCTTTGGCGGTGACAATTGCCACCAGTGAATTAGACCGCAACCTGACCTGAACCAGTTCTCATTCGGCCAGTCCTAAGATAGGTTTGGGTTTGGCTAGTTCTGATTTCTTTCCATTTTTGATAGTTTCAGAGTAGTTGTGGATGAGTGATTATCGATATCCAATATTTCATAGTGACTTTCAACTATCACTTTTGTAATCGGTACGTGTAATCGGTACGGAACACGTAGCAAAGTACCCCTGCGGGTTGGGGCTTAGAATGTGCCCGCGGTAGGCATACCGGTCGTAAGAGGCGACCAATATGCACAAAGGTAATGATGTGCAACTCGATGGTTGATCTACGGATATGATGCCTCCCACCTCTCATTACCCATCTTCTCTTTCCTTTCGGAAGGAGGGATGACATGACCTAGAAGGTTGCACTGGTCATACCAAATCGCTCCCACGACAGTCGGGCAGTACCGCAAGGGAGTACCGGAGCGTACCGGATTCATATCCGGCCAAGGACTGTTATTTCGACAACACTCCCCAAAACCTTCGGGGAGTGATTTTGTTGTTAAAACAACAACAACAACAACGTAGCAAAGTGGATAGCTCAAGACTGTCCCTTTTTTAGACTGGTTAGCAATTTCACTGCAGGGTATGTCTAGAAAGATCATAAAACTGCATTTTTTTCAATAAAAAAAGTTGACCTTATCTGGGAGACTAGCGACGGAAAAGCGGAGCTTCCTAAAAATTTAAACTAAACTCATAAACACTTTCTTAGATCTCCATTCTTCACCATTGACAACATGTGAAGTCTTATAGACGTTTCGTAAGCTCAAAGCACTGTAATTAAATCAGTAAAGCGCACCCAAATCAAATGCGTTTAGTCAATAAAATTCAAATTCAAGACGTTTATAGTTGTGTGGAATCATTGTGACGCTTTCGAAGTTTATTTAAGTGTGAATTTCAATCTTCAAATGCATTTAAAAATGCTTTTATTTCACGCAAGTACACCAACGATGCAGAAACGATGGTGCATGTATACTTTGTACATACCCTGTAGGAAAAATATTTACTTATGAAAATATTTACCAAGGAAATCAATGTGCCTATATTGTTGGTATTGAAAAAAAAAAGATTACATGTAGCCAATAGAGTCTGAAGCAGCCCTTTAATGAATTTTTGTCTATATGTATATGTGTTTGTGCGCGTATCACTCAAAAACAGCTTCATATAAATAGATAAAATTTTCACGGCTGCATTACTGGAAGGTTAACATAAAATTTCAGATATCTTTTATTTCGATAATTTTACCGGTTTCGGAGTTATCGACCGTTATGTGAACTCAGGTGAACCGAAGTATGTTAGCACAAAATGGGTATCAAACGAAAGGTGATAATGAGGGCTGGAATGAGCGACGCGATTAAGTTACGTACCTCAACTAGTTTCAGAGATATAATGATTTATATTGGACTCAAATTATTTTACGTTCTGAGAGGCAATGAAGGACACTGTGATTTTTTAGAGGGAATACCGGGTTCATGTCCCGTGTTTTTGACAACACTTCCCAAAATCTTGCAACTTAAGTGAAGGATCCATTTGAACTCGGAGAAATATTATATTCCCGCTTAGCGAATTAGAAACATTCCGATTCTTATCTTAAAACTCAAGATTTTATGTGAGAAAGTATGTACTTATGTATGTAGATATATGTATGTATATGGACCGTTCCATGGAAAACAGTCAGATAATTGGAAGGAAGTTTCCTTTTCCAAAAAAATTTTTCTTTTTTTACTAGTAAGGCCCGCTTGCTTCGCTGCGTATCAGAACTTATAACAGACTGAGTCCTATTTTAATCATTATAGCCTATACGCACTTGATTGTATAGTTCACAATAACAATTAAAAAATAGATTTGGGCCAGTTTTCGAAATTTGAAATACATACATATGTATCTCTACATACAATAAAATTGTAACAGGTCGATGTCTGTACATGCCATCTACCCACCCTTCTCTTTTTCCGTCCGAAATTTTTAAAGATATATAATTGAAACCATTTGAGATATTTAAATTAAGCGCGTCGCATATAACAGTACCCATTGGCACAATTCGTTTGATACCCATATTGTACTAAGACATTTTTGGTCACCCCTGGTCCACATATTGGGCGATAACCCCAAAACCGGTTGCGATATCGCAAAAACTCATATCCTAAATTTTAAGTTGAGTATCTAGCAATCCAACGAAAAAAGTTTCATTCATTTCCATTCAGTACTTTCAGAGTGATACCGCCACAAACATACGGACAGACAGACAGACACACAAAAATTAAAAAAATGGTTGATTTGGATTCTACTCTTTTAATAATGCTTCCCCCAATCAATTTTTTGTTGATATCTGCCATGTACAGACATCGACCTGTTACAATTTTATTATATGTAGAGTTTTTACATTCCACCAAATGTTTTCAATGAGCAATTATGCGGTTTACTAATTGAAATCGATTATAAGTAATGTTAAAAAAAATTTTTTGTGGCCCAAAATTCAAAAATGCATATACATATAAGAAAAAAAAAACAAAAAAGTTGCTGAATAAGGATTTCTTAAGATATATAAGAATCATAACGCCAAAAAAAAAAGTGATTTCAAAATTTAACGCAGAACTTTAATTATTCGATTTTGAAAAACTTTTTCCAAAATATTTTTTTTATAACTCATAGTACTACCTGCTTTTGAAAGTGCCAAAAATTATTTTTTTAAACACAGAATTTTCGAAATTCCAAAGGTGAAATTTCTTCTTTTTTTTTGATTTGGACTAGTGAGCAACTAGTTTGCAGAGTACAAGTTCTTATTTTGCACCTAAAATGTAAAAATGAATTTCTTCGCCCCACTTAATGCATTCCCTACAGGGCAAGTAAGCCTACCTACTCTCACATACATATGTACATACATCGGGTTTACATGGCTAACGCTACATCACCTGCAATGCCTTTGTCCTTTTGTACTTTTGCACTTCCTTTACTTAGTTGCGTAGACATGTCGTGACAGTTGGCATTTGAATTTAAATTTATGTGGGTACCTTCTATATGTACTTGTAATATTTTTTATTTCTCTGCGAAAGCATGTGTGTGTGTGTGTGTTTGTAGATTTTTTATTGCGTCATGTGCATTGCGTGAGTCCCTAACTTATTTGCGATTTTGTTTGTTTTTTGTTTTTTGTTGGTGCAATAAAAGTGTGTGCGCTCAAGACTACCAACGCAATTGCAGCGTCAGCCCAAGCTCTAAGTGAGTGAATTTCACACACAATAATATTTGCTCGTAGATATGCGATTACTTTTAAGTTATGCAGCCTGTCGCATTATTCCGATTGCACTCGAGTGTAACAAAAGAAAATTCCCTCGGTTCATATGCACGTATTTGAGCGCGCCGCGCCTTCTTCTTCCTACTGTCACAACTTTAGCTTCACTTTTATATTTCTTTTCTTACATCCATTCTTATATTTTATTACCGTTAGTTATTCTTATGCATTGTCGCTTACGCGTCGTTGCTTCAAGACAATGCTGCTGCTGTTGGCATAAACGCATATGTAGACATGAGCATATTTACACACACACACACATACACACTCCAATGCGCTACACCTTGCTTGTTATAACTTTTGTATATAAAATATGCTATTTCATGTTCGAATGTGGACACACACACACACATAAACACCTATATATGTACTTGTATGTATATGTAAGTGTCATGCATATATTTTCTTTCATATTTTATTTATTTTTTCATGCTTGAATGGAAGGCAGTATGCCAAGTGGTTGAGCGCAAATCTGTGTGATAAGAAGAAAAATCATCTAACATATACATATTAACATTCACACAAACATATACATATATATTTATGATTTCGAATGAATTTTATACACATACTTCTGCACTTAAGTATGTTTGATATGCAGAAAGCCTGGAGGCACACAAACTAGTTGCAAACCATTTTAGTACTAGTCTCAACACAAAGTCCAACTAGGCAGCCAACTACCCTTTTTTCATATAAGCTGCTAGTATTTTTATATCCAGCCCAAAACTAGTCCTAAAGATATGAAGCCTTATAGTTAAATTTGTGTCTCAAATTTTGTTGCTCGCTATCTTTGGCTAGTTTGAGTTGAGTTAGAAAACTTTTGTTGTAAACTAATATTTTTTTAGGACTAGTTTGTTTGCTGCACTGTAGGTAACAAGAATTTACTTTTCCGCTATTGCAACAGGGGCGGATCGACGCGTTTCGGTTTTTGTGTCCCAATTGGGTCGGAGTGCGAAAGGTCATACTTTTCAGAAACCGTTGATCAAATATTCACTAGAAATTTCATAAAAAAAGTTGCACCCCTCCTTAACAAAATCCTGGACAGTGGTACAACAAAGCGTGGACAACGCTTGGGCTCTCTGACCACATGTAAAAACAAATCAGAAAAGGACCTTTCCTCCAGAGAAAAATTATGTAAAATGTTAAATGGAAGCAGTAGACTAATGAGCTGCATCACGGATAAACCGAAGTTGCCACAAAAATTCTAGATATCAGATATAAAACGCAATTTCAAGCTCCCTGATTATGGTAGTGACTTCCAAACTAAATTCGCCGGGACGATGAAGGCAGTGGTTAGAATGTTGTACAGTGCTACCATGGCTAATGAATTCAATGTTTTATCGAATGTGATATTAAGTCGCTTAGAGTGGTCCAGAAATGATATTCAATTACATCGAACTTTTTTAAAATAAAAATAAAATGGGGCGAGCAGATCTGTTGCACCTTTTGATGCCTGCAGATAAAATGCAGGAAATTCTAAGTTTTGCTATCTGCCTGTAGCCTACTCTTTTCCGGGTCAGCTGCCCATACCTTTGACGTTAGCATGTATTATAGAGTACTTCAAGGAAGAAAATCTTATCAATTCTATACTCTTAGAAAACTTTCTTTTTGAAAAAAGCTTCGTAAAGCTCCTACACGAGTGTATTCCGCGTTAACACATTGTGTGAAACAGAAATTCCTCCAATAAGGAACTTTACTGCCGCCAGTGGGTAAAAAACATATACACACACATACATATGTATATATATATATGTATGTATGCATGCATATGAGCATATATTTATTACCGTTATGCGCATAAAAGTAAATATAATACTTTTTGTTGTGCTAAGGAATTTCCATATCTTTCGTATTTGGCTTGATCTGCTTACTCTGCAGCCAACATATGCTTACTGACACATATGTACATATACAAATCATACCAACACATATGCAGTTTTGGGTTTTACCTTCTTCAATTCCATGTAGGGAAAATCTTGAGCTAGGAACTAGTTCGTTCTTATTCTTACTTAAAGGTGTCATTTTGACCGATAACTCATTTATCGATATATTTAGCCCACTCTCTTAATAACGCTGAACCCGTGGCTTTCGCCTTTCGTTCGATAGGTCAAGTATACTCAGAGCTAAATAGAATTAAAAGGATCAAAAAGTAACGGTTCTTAGAGAGCCTGAAACCCAGAATTTTTTTTCTATATTTTCCACGTCCCTATTAGCTGTTTCCGCAGCAAATTTCATGGAAATCCGTCTTACCGCTCTCATGTGATGGACTAACAAAGACAAAGCTCTGGACATTTAAATATTCAGCTTGATAATATTAGTGCCCATATCTCCATAATCATGTGAGGTATTAAAATAGCATGAATTTGTTTACCAGATAAGGTTTCCCAATACAGTAGAACTCAGTGTAATGGACTTGAAAATAATCGAAACTAGTTCCCAACTAGCTACCAAAAATATAGTTCTTGGTTTATCATATTAAAGCTAGTTCTAAATCAGAACTTTGTCTTGCTGAGTTTCCTGCATCCATATGTACAAGTGAAACAAAATTTCTTGTTTTCTGTCATATTGCTTTTATTTGTTATTGTTGTACATGTGCGCTAAGTGCATAATCAATCACAGTGATTTGCTGCTTATCTTCTTTATATTATTATTTGCTTTATTTTTGCATATTTTGCTCTTCTTGGTTCTAGGAAGTGGTATTATACTTTTGGAAAATAAGTGGCACATATTGCAAAAGGTATACATCATACTCGTACATATTTGCATAGACTGGGGCAGACAAAAAAAAATGTTTCTTAATTATTTTTTAATTAGTCTTTCGAAAATTTCCATACACAAAATTTAGTGTGGAAAGTTCTTCTTTTTTGCTAACTAATTGGTTATTTGCATGTGAAATAATTGGAATCGATTCCGTTTTGAATAAAATTTGGTGAGTGTTTCTGTTTAACATAAAAGTTCTGGGAAAGAAAGAATTTTTTTTTTCAAGTGTATGCCAATAAGTACAAAACATCTATTTTTTCCCTGATATGAGAAGATTATATAAAATAATTATTTTTTCTTCTGGTAAAAAATAAATTTTGGCCCTTTCAAAATTATATAAAAAAAAATACAAAAAAAGGTTTATATTTCAAAATTTAGAAAAACTTGAATTGATTAAAATAGAAAAAATTTAATTACGTCATTAAGTTTTGGCTTAAAATTGTTTGGTATCTTCATATTTCTAGAAAATTTAAAATTTAAAATTTAATATTTTTTATTTTTGAATTTTCACAATTTTTTTTCTTTTAATTTGCTGAACTTGTTAGACGAGTTCATTCATTTAAACAGAAAATTACTCAATTCTGATCAATTCAATATTTTTTCGTGTTACGGAAATGCAAAAAAAAAAAATACATTAAACATCTTTGCTTTTACATTCTACTAGCACCCAGAAAATTTTCAGTTATCAAAATTTATAAATTTTTGCTTAACTTATTGAACTCGACTAGAATAAAAAAAAAAAAAAAATTTAACAGCATTTTTGTGGAATTAATTCAAAAATTTTTATTTCTAAAAAAAAACAAAAAAAAACATTCTGAAAATTTAATGATATCCTTAGATATACTATCAGGAGAGGTAATGCAAGATAAAATTTTAGTGGCAACTTTAATTTTTTAAATTTTGAATACTATAAAATTTTCTGAAATTTAAAATTTTTATTAATTTTTCTCAATTTTTTTTTGCTTCAATTTAGCAATCGTCAAAATTTGTTTTTTTTTAATTGAAGTACTCTCTTTAAAATTTTCAAAATTTCTTTCGTTTAATTTTTCAATTTAAGTATTAAAATATGAACCCCCTCGTTCCCAAAATCCTGTATCCGCCACTGATTTCACACCTCCTATGCTCTCAAAATCTGTTGTCGATAGGAACGTTTCTGTGATTGAGTGCCTTATCGGAAAAAAAAATCCATCAAGCGAAACCTTTGCAATCGCGAAGGCAACAGAAGAAGAAGTGAAGAGATTTCTTCAGAGTGTCACGAATTTTTAAAAGGTGTTTGACGTGTACTCTTCGAAAGAGAGATTTCTCATCACAGTTTTTTAAACGCTCTTTAATTGAAAATAGTTACAGAAACCGATGACAAAATGCGAGCTTAGGTTGATATTGTTAAGCCTATCTACATCCTTAAATAAGCTCAAATAGCCAATAAATATGAAAATTTTGAAAAAATTAAATTCCGAAATCTGCGCCCGTAACTTATGGCTTAATCAAAAATCATTAACTCTATGAATTTAACTTCACTAATTAGTTATTAAACACTAAAACCGCACAATTTAATGTTCAGCACACGCACACACACACGTGCCACCATCCAACTGATGCATAGCTTTTGATTCCTTTCACCCACATTGAAACTTTTGCAATTTATCTTGCGCCTCAACGATTTCTGCTTGGCTGACGATCGTAAAATTAAACGGTCGTACCAGATTTCAATTAAAAATTTCAGGAATCAGCAGAAAAAAACGAAAAAAAAAATGGCATGTGAAAAAAAATAAAGCAAACTTGAACTTCGATTTATTTCCTCAACCATATCCAACGTCACACACGCGCTCTCAAATGCCTTTACTCGCACACGAAACCTATGTGTGTATATATAGAGGCAATGGGCTCCAGTCACCCACAGTCCATTGCAACTGCATTAATTTCTTTCTTTGAAATTTACTGTTGCTCATGCTTCTTTTATATTTTTGGCTTCTGTTTCAGCACCATATTTTGTGAGGAAATCTTGTGTAGCGGCGCGTCTGGTACGCGTTGTAATCATACATACATACATACATACATACATACATACATAAATACGTAACTACAGAGGCGTAGTCAAGTTTAAGTCAAGGTTGAGGCAGAAATTTCTTTTATTGACTTGTCTCTACTCGGGCGGCTATCTGTCTTTTTCTTCTATCTGAAATCGTCTAAGAATAATATGGATTCCTAAAGAATGCAAGTGGGGCTCAAGACGCTTCCCTTCCCCTTTCATACCGAAAATATTTTTGTGAGATTTAATAGTATTTGAAGGTACTGCTTCCAGGAAATTCACAGCTTATAAGATCTGTTTCATGACCCCCATAACCTAGAGAAAGCTTCGACCCCATTTTAACTTTAGCTAGACAAGACCCCCACAGCAAACAGCGAGTTGGCAGCGGTCCCACTTCCCACCGCCGCCTCTGTATACGCTCATACCTTCAAATATCTACACCCCACCCACACTTACCTAGTTGTTGTTCCATACGCTGTTGTTGTTGTTGTTGGCGTGATTTCTTTAGCGTACCAAAACGTTGTGGCGGTGGTGGTGGTGATTGTGGCTTTTGTTGTTGTTGCTGCTGATGCTGATGCTGCTCCCTCAACTGTTGCAATTCATGCGCATACTCTTCCTGCTGATTACCTTCACCAATCGATGTTGCCTGACTGAATGTACCATTGCCTGTCGCACAAGAATTTTGGTTACTATTTGAAAAATCACGTGGACTACCACAACTGCCACCAGCAATCGTCGCTGTAGACATCGATGTTGTTGATGACGCGGCGGCGGATGCTTGCGTTATGTGTGGTGGCGGTGGTACCGGATATCCGACATAGTCGACAACACATTGCGTCAGCGGATCCATGCAAGTACCATACGTCACCGAACCGGGCGTTTGTTCAATGTAGATTTGGCCAGCTGCTGCTGCTGCCATTGCGGCCGCCGCTGTTGCTGTGGTGTGTTGTTGTGCGGCAGCCAGTTTTACACGCCATAACGTATCCTGCGCATTGGCTAGAGTACTGCTGATGCTATTCGAATTGGTGGAGTAATTATTTTCGGCTGATGGATAGTGTAAGCCAGAGGACCCTAAAAAGAATGGAGTTGTATAGAAGAGTAAGAGGAATTGGCAGAAAGAGAAAAAGAAACAAAATTGAAATTAACTTAAGTTTATAGTGCATGACTTAAATTTTAAGTGGGAAATGTATGGATGAAGGAAAGAAAATTGCTAAAAGTGCGGTTGGTGCATTATTAAGAGTGTGAAGTACGAATAAGCGAGTGCAATTAAGGTTTTGAGGTTTTTAAATTAAATAATTACAAACATGCTGAGATGAGTGGTTGAGTGAATAAGAGGAATTGAAATTTTTTTCGGATCACACTGGACCTCTCCATTGCAGACCTAGTTCCTAGAAAACAGAGAAGCTGTAGACACACATGGATCAACACTGAATACTGGTAAGACATGGGTTACTAGCTATGGACAGCACTTCAAGAAATACTCTTACTATCTATTCGATCTATAGAGGCTAAGTCGACTCAGCTCATAGCCCTGATTGGTGAAGTAATTGTGATGATTTTGGTATGGTTATTGGTGGGTCTATCTATAAGTGTGGTTCTCAACTTTCCTGTATTTTAACTTTCGGCAGAGGGAGTACGCAGCTGGTAACTTGTAATCTTCAAGAGAGCAGTGAATTTACAGCCCAGGTCCCAGAAAAAATGTGTTCCAAACTGTTTGCACTCCATAATGATGAAATTAGGCTGTAGAGACCCTCTACCTAAAGTGCTATAGTTTAAATATTCGTTGTTGTTGTTGCAACCGTACTAGGATTCGTTTGTTCGCCAAGTCCGTTTTCACAAAGGTATTCCTAGAAGAGTGTTGGACCACAATGAGTTTGCTATTGGAAGAGTCTGCTCATTTGAGAAATGAAAAACAAACCCAATAATGATCATAGCCAAGCGGGTTAGGAGGCTTGGAATATAACTGAGGAAGGCTTGGTTGTCATAGGAGACAACTAGAATCTACTTCGAGGCCAAAGTGTTAGTTCATATCCCGAAAAGTAGGAATATCAGTATAACCGAGTTAAGTCTGACGAGTGCTATTGCAAGAACGAGTGTGCCGACTTAGCAAGGAAAAGTACTGACAAAACAACAACAACAGCGGAAGTACCCTGACTACTACTCAGCTAAATTGGCTAAATACATCCGAATCCCAAATCTGATGATGTGGAGGACTTTAAATTGAGTTGAAGCGGTTTACACTCATTTCCACCCATATAATGTGCCTCTTTAATCGGTTTTGCTCAGAAAGCTTGTGGATATCAAAAAATCACTAATTACCCTCAATTAAGGCCTCAATCGAGTAAACCATTTTTTTGAAAGAAAAAAGAAGATTAAAATAATATTAAAAAAATTAATACGAGGGATCATTGCCAGACCAACATAGTGCAAATCAGCAGCCGTAGAACAGAATAGAGCTCACAATTATTCAAACCACATCCTAATTTATAATTAATATAGGGTCTTGTTTCAAACTTTGTTGGTAGTAACATATCTAAAGCCGTAAGTACTTCTTCTCCATTATTTCCATTTTAATCTTGATCGGCTAGAAAAATATGATTTTAAACAGGGCAGTGTTTGTCAACCTTTGTACAGGTCAACAGCCCTTAATGGCTGTTTCTTTAACCATCTTAACAATTGACTCTATCCTTTGCGGAGTGGGGGCTTCCCTATTCCTCTGCTTCAATAGGTGGGTTCCGAAAGTCCACGTAACAACGTTGTAATTCGTTGTAAAATGTCGATGTCTGACTGGAGTTCATAAAACTGACCATTAATTCTTGTTCCATAAACACCGTCGGCATAGCGTAGGAAACCGAAAAACCTTTCTCTCGAGCACTCTAAGGGCCGATAAGTCTACGACTCCTTCGTTCTTTCGCTTCCATCCTTCTTCACACTTTTTTTTACTACTACTTTCTTTCATTTTAATTTTTTTTCCCTTGATCCAGTCTTCTTACGTCGATTAAGTACGTTGGTAGCATACATATAAGAGATACACATATACATACAAACATTTTATTTATAAGATAGACATTTACGAAACAGACCTTTAGCCCTTTATAAGTATTTATAAGAATATATTACATACTCGAAAAAGAAGATGAAGCAGAAGTAAACTTTTCTTATTGCCAACCAAGTGTAGTTGCTTCTACCATTAACATCCCACAATTTGGTGCAGCTAAAGTGACTACGGAGAAGACGCCACGTATGATGGTTGGCGACGACGGTGACAGCCAAGCCGTACAGAAATGCAGCATCTGTTCAAATGCCAGTTTTTGCGAGCGAGCTATCCAAAGTGTGTTCAAGTACTATTACAAGTTTGGTTGTTGTTGTCGAGCACGTTGTCTTCATGCAAACAGACGTTAATGCAGAATTTTTTAAACGCCACCAAAGTGAGCGCACTACCAACAATGCTCACCGTCACCACCCTCGCCACCGCCGCCACTGACGCCATCACGTGCTATGGTGAAAATTAAATTTACCTGAAACTGCTGGTGGTTTTGTGGTTTCGCGGACATTTGCTGTTGCTGTCAGCGATATTAACGGTGTTGACATGCCCGCTATGCTAACTCCACAGTTTGTTTGTATTTCCTTTGTTGTTGTTGTTGTTGTTAGTTTAGCTAATTTCATAGCTGCAGCAGCATCACATTTTGCAATGTGGTCGACATTGTCATTGGTGCTATTAAAGCTGCGGCTGCAGCTGTTTTTGTTATTGTTTTTGGTTGTAGTATAAATATTATTGATGGCAATGTTTTTGTTGTTGTTTCTGTTGATGCTGCTTCTACTTTCGTCGCCAACGCTAGCATATGACATTACGTGACTAACAGCATCTGTGGTGGGTTTATTCAAGTGGTTGGCTTTGTTGTTGTTGTCAGGTAAGTCATTACTGGCGTTGTTCTTCTTATATCTGTTGTTGCTGTTGCAGTTGTTACTAGTACTATACACACTCATACCATATACAGGTCCTATATATGTACATATGTATGTGTTTTTGCGGTTAACACATGATCATATCGCAGCGAAATACAGAACCCAGTTGAATGTAGCATAGCGTGGGAAAAGCGAAATTTCTTTTTATAGAACAAAAGTACGAATAGTTTGTTGTTGTAAATATCTACATATACAATACTAATAAAAAAAAATCTTATTAGCTTAGTATCTCAAAGGGAGTGCAGTTGCTCCCGTACTTTAGTCGGAACTCTAGAAGTCCTCGTTGTCGGCGTTTCAGCTGTTACTGAGCCTCAGCGCATTTGTCAGCTCAGTCACACGCAATGGCTGCAACGGCTAAGACGCTAGACATGGAGTTCATGTGTACTTGTCTCGACTTTGGTCATTGAGCTGAGTATTGTACCCTCTGTCGTTAGAAATTCATTTCAGTGCAATGCAATGGGAAAGCCAATGGATGGATAGCGTAATAGGATAAGGTTTTTAGGAATTTTGGATGGTTATAAAATTCTTAATTTACTGAGTAAAAATAAAACCCTTCTCCCACACAAGCCAAATTTCACACCGACTCTTTGTATTTCCTTGCTACTTGAAAACTTTCATCTGCACGTTGACGGTATTAAGCTTCCGACTTCCCCAAAGAAGTCCATGCTTGAAGAAAATCAACCTCCCCGGAAAATAACGAAAGTAACTCCTAATATCAAGTCCAGCATAACATATGTAATATCGCCGTTTGATAGAAAGGTGCATCGACCAGACCTCAAGAACATCTACACAGAGTCGGTAGACTCCTTTGTCAGCTCGCGCACGGTGAATACTTTTATTTAAATAGCGAACTTCTGAGGGAGCCAAGAATCACATTCTTCAAAATAAGATATGGATACTATAACAATTTAAACTCTTACATATATATTGGGCTATTGGCGCACAGACAGCTCGGATGATTCGGGAACACAATATCTCGTTCCGCAACTGTAATCTTCAGGTGGCGTCTCATCATGTGCGGTTGGCGAGCGCATTCTCATAATAGAAGAGACTTTGTCGGGTGCGGGGAAATCATCCTTTCTAGCAAATTAAGTAGGTGAGTATAGTCATTATGAGCATCTTCTAACTTCAAAAGCACCCACTGTTACTAAATTACTAAACATTTTACAACCTACTTCACCACAAGTAAATAAATAAAACTCAACCGTGGAGTATGGTAAATGTAGATTGGACTAACTGTACAAGTGGACTTGAGACACCGTTATAAACAGCAAACAAATATAAATAGAAAAGCCCCCTCCACAAAAGAAAAAAACAAAAACAAATACAAACTAATACTATTTTGAATAACAATAGAAAACGCACAAAAACCGGCGACGATGACTTGAATTATGGTGGTGATATTGTAAAAACGTGCTCTGATGGTTAAACTAAGCGTAATGGTAAATGGAAAAGTAATCAAAGCGGAAACGGAAATATACAAAAATGAAACTTGAGCATTTTCCTCGTTTTAATTATGCGCACTTATACATAAATAAATAAATTGCAAAGTATAGCCACACAGTTACTAGAAAAACAACAACAGCAATAGGAGCCAAGTGAAGAAGTGAAAAATGTGAAAAATGGGAACAAGTGCAAGACAAGAACAACAAGAACAACCGTAAACGTTGTAACAACACAAAATGACAACCACTTGTGACAACCGCAAATTTACAAAAACAATTTATATAAATAACTAAAAGTGTGCGAGAGTAAATATAAAAAGAGAAAACACAAAACTGCAATAATACTAAGTAAACGAAAACTTCCAAAAGGAGCACGAGAAAAATAGTACAACAAAATTTAAAAAAAGAAAAACAAAAAATAATCCCACGTAACGCAACTTGCTGAGAGGAAAAGTTGTTAGAAAGTGCAACAAAAATGTTAAACAAGTGTTTAGTCACAACAAATGAAATGAATAAATGTGAAAATATTCAAGTTAAATAACTACAAAAAAATAAAAGGACAAACGCAAAACAATGGCATGTATTTGTACACTTGACTAACAAGTAGCTGAAGTAAGTATAATAGCCAAGTTGACTTTTGTTGGTTTATTACAGGGTGACTCACTTTTTTACATGTTTTAAACTAAGTCTATGCGTTGTTTGTTTCAAAATTAGGACGGATAAAGACAAGCAACTTCCGATTCGTGATGTCGATTTTTAATCAAGACCCCGCAACATAATTATTTGAATTGAAAAAACTTTTTATAACCGCATAAGTAATCCATCCATGTCAAATAGTCAGGTGGTTGGAATCGATTGCCATAAAGCGAAGAAAAATGATTTTCAAAAGTTACTCAAATTCAAAATTTTACTTTTTGTTCGGAATCTGCTACATAAATGAACACTTTCAAATGGCGAAATTTGAGAAAGATTAATAAAAAGAAAAACCAATTTAAAAAAATTTTTAATTTTATAACTTTAAATTTTTAAAAATGAAAAAACTAAATTTTACCTTTAAATTATATTAACTATTTATTTTGGTCTTAAGTCTTTAGTTTTAAAAAACTTGAAATTTGTAAAATCGAATAATATTTTTAACAAATTTTTTGGTTTTTTTCAGAGGTGATATTTTTAGATTTATAAAATTTTTATTTTGTACAATCGAACAAATTAAAGTTCACCACTTAATTTTCTACTTATTTTTTTTGTAATATACCTCTGAGGTATTCTAAAATTCTTAGAAGGAGAGCAAGCAATTCTCTAGGTTAAATTTCAAGAGTACCAGAAACAGGCTATACAATTGCATTTCCCCCCACATTTTACTCAATAATATTATTTGAAAAACTAAAAAAACACTAACAAATTTTTTTAGATTGAAAAAAAGTATACTTTTGTTTCAAAACCAAAAGAAAAAAATAAAAAATTGAATATATTTTAATTGAAAAAAAAACACCAAAAACTTAGGTTAGGAAATTCTTAAAAATTTCAAATCGGTGGCAACCTTGTAAAAATATCCTCAGTACATTATCTGCTCAGTGAATCTCTTCCAAAGGGGTTGACTTGTTTACGAGCTAGTAGTGACGAATGCAAAAATACATATTTAAAAGCCGAAATGAAAGAGAGTGAGAAAGACATTTTTGCTCTTAAAGAGAAGTCCCATCTAGTTACTATGCCTTCAAATAATTAGCTAATATTAATTGCTTTTTTTAGCCTTTGTTGTTTTGACGCGTTGTAGGCCCAGCCCCACTTTCATTTTGTTTTGCGTTACTTTGGATTTTTCTTACAAAATGACGATGCCTACAATTCGCATGCAGACTTGGAACTGCGAAACGCTTGCGAAAATCCTTTTTCATTCAAGTTTTGGATACAGAAACCTTAAAGTTTTGCCAAGACAGCTGCTGTGCCCAACTTTATAAGATTTTCTTTCCATAATAATATATTAGAAATCGATTAGTAGATTATAATATCCCTTTACACTAGCTGGCTACAAAAAACCCCTTATTCATTTGTCGATTTGTTAAATCGTCGAATGACTGCACAATTTGGCTGACTGCCCGATGTCGTAAGGCGTCTCCGGATGCAAAGATCCAAACTGCCATTGTAACGTGTTACAACTGCAAAAACAATATAACATTTCATTATAGTTTTGTTTAACCTTTCACTCGTTTTCCCCACAACCTCTCACCCTTATGCCCGCCCCTACTGCGCGTTTGACCGCTTTTTCTATGACTTCAGGCGACCGTTGCTTTCAAAACAATAGACTATGAAAGCGATTTTTCGTTTGTTTGTTTTATTGCAAAAATTACAATTGTTGTTGTTGTTTTATTAAATATTATGTTTGCTTTTGTTTTCGTAGCAGTTGTTGTTGTTGTAACGCTTGTATTTATTATGTTATGTTTTTTTGTAGTTTTGTTTGGTTTTGCACTGGCCCTGGCGACTTTTTATACCCAGTTGTGCTTAGCATACAAGCTATTTTATGCTTTTCAAGGATAGCGATTGGGTAAGAGTACAAGAAGTAATTGGAAAAGAAGCAAAAATTTTAAATATGCATGAGATTATCAGTATTTACATAAAAAAATTTATTTATTCTATTCTATATTCTAGAGTAAATTCGAGCCAACTACAGAGTATCGATGAGCGAACGGTCATTAGAATAGAACAACAGAGTAAGGGCTTTAAGCTAAAAGATAGCTTGGGACCTAGAAAGCTTCTAGCTTTTACCAAGAGGGCGGAGTTATTCATTAAGATGGTTCCTGGTTTTTGATAAGGTTTTCGATTCTGGTCTAAGAAACTTTTGGTAGCACCATTGACATTTTAAGTTTATTTGAGATCTCGGCAGACCGGCAAACACATCCTAACCAAGCCTACTTGGAGGACATCGAGTGCGAGCACAGGCATTTCGAAAACACACTCCATCGTGTGGATTTTTTTAAATGTAGGATGATTGGATGGTCAATTTGCGACAATTCTCTTTCCTGCGTAGGTATAAAATATTCACCTTCATCCAAACATAAATTTACTAACTTGTTTCTTTTGTTACTTTGGTTGTTGTTCTATTTGTAACCGAGTCATGCCAATAGTTTGGAAGCTAACGACATCTTATGACCCTACACATTCGCTTGGCAGCTTTCGATGCTTGTTTAACAATTCATATTTCCTTTTATTTGTAAAATGTTTGGCACTTTATGTTTTTGTTGAATTTCATTGAAGAGTTGCCAAAAGCTTTCACTATTAATTCTTGTTTTACAATTATTGGTTTTTGAAACGTTTTTACAATTTATTTTCTTCTCTTTAACAATTTCTACTTTATCAGCGCTGCCATTTGTGCAAACAAGAAAAATAAAATTAATAAAAGTTATTACAAATTTTTAGAATAGTATTGAACCACTCTCAAAGAAATCACTTTTTAAATTTTTATTGTTTCTTCAAGCATTTTTGTACTTTTGTAAACACTCATATTTTTCTCTTCCTCTCAAATTCTCTTCCATTGCATTAATTTACAATAGTCATATAATTGCATAAGTACGTATATTAATTTTTGATTTTATTCATTTACTATTATGTTTTGTAATAGTTTCCAATCATCTTACCCACTCTTTCCTATTTAACTTACAAACTGCCTTTGATAAGCATCTACTCAGTTCGAATTCCATAGTCAAAGAGTTGTTCCCTTTGTTGTTGCTTCATTGTTTTGTGGAAAGTGTATTCAAAATGTAATGGAAGGGAGGGGGGGGGGGGGCTGACTTTGGACTGCGTACTATTTGCTGGCACAAAATTAGTTTCAAGTCCTTGAGTATTGTTCTTTAAGTGATTGTAATGTTAATTGGCCTGGCAAATGAGTTGCTAATGAAAATATTTTATACAAAAAACTTTTCCAATGAATAGCGTGCTTTAGTTTTAAAAAGTTTAAATGTTGCTGAAGTTCTGCGCGCATACAATTGAAAGTGTTTTATATTGGTTGACAGTTTTCTGTTTTTTTTTTTGGGTCGAGATTTTCCATGGTAGCTGCAGAAAAATTTGTGCAACGAAGTTTCATTTGACTAAATTCAGTATCCGAGAATAAAGGAAAAAAAAGAAAAATTAAAAATAAAATGAAATAAAATAAAATAAAATAATTTTTTGTTGTTGGATTTTTGCGGTCTTTCTTGTTTCACACATTTGTATGTTTTGCAAGCTCGAGACCCGTGAACAATAATTCATAGTTGAATTTTTATTGTCAGTGTTTGGGAAAAATTAATAATTGGTTCATATCCCAGTGCCCGAAAAGGGATCTGATGATGAGCCTGGAAACTCTGAAACATGTAATCCTATCCATCGCTGTTGATTTAACGTTGTAATTTTTCTCCAATTATAAATTTTTCCCAAAAACTGACAATAAAAATTCAACTATGAATTATTGTTCACGGGTCTCGAGCTTGCAAAACATACAAATGTGTAAAATAAAATAAAATGAAATAAAGTAAAATAAAACAGCCATTGCTTTGAACAGAATGTTAGTCCTTGTACCTCATTATGATTATCGATGGTCACACAAAATAAAAGTAAATCAAGAAGTCTTTAAAACTCTCGATTGTCCAAACAACAGTTTCCCAACTCTTTCTATTGAGTTAGTATTAAGCTCCTCTAAACAAAGTACTACAAAGGATATGCAAGCGAAGTTAGTGAATGCTCTCAGCTAACTGTGTAATATGGCTAATGCTCTTTAAACTCTTTCTTCCCCCCTTCGCAACGAAATATTCATACATAGTTTGTGTACGCATGAACTTGCGCTGACCTTCTGCGTTGATTGCATTTCTAAAGAGCAAATTAAGTGATATCCTTGTCATTCACATCCAATAAACTTCAATTTGAAAACGCCCATTTCCCTCCGACATGTCAAAATTAGCAGTATTTGATATTCATTTAACTCTTAGCTAGACACCCTCAGAGTCGAGTAGAGAGTAGAGAGTGCGTGTAGTCGCTAAAACCTTTCATGCAATGGTTTGCTTTGCCAGTGCAAAGCAATTACAATTTTACATTCATTTCGTTGAGAATTGAAGTTTCAGAGTGATACAACCGACATCATTTGCCTGCGACCATTACCGTCAAGTTTGCGTAACCAAATGGACATTTTCCTGTTCTAACTACTTCAGCAGTGCAGCAGTTACATACATAGTGATGTTGGTCGCAGCACTGTGCATTGACAAAGTGAGATTACAAAATTATGTTGCAACAGATGATGCGGCCACAGAAAAACAAGAACGGAAAGAGAAGGGTGGAGTATTAGTCTATTTGGGGACTACAAAGAGGGCATTATACATTTGAAAAAATGTTACAAAACTGCGAATTATCACAACTTCGATTTCTCTTTTTGCACTCAATTATATAAACATACATAACCTAATATAACATAACATAACATAACATAACACAACATAACATAACATAACATAACATAACATAACATAACATAACATAACATAACATAACATAACATAACATAACATAACATAACATAACATAACATAACATAACATAACATAACATAACATAACATAACATAACATAACATAACATAACATAACATAACATAACATAACATAACATAACATAACATAACATAACATAACATAACATAACATAACATAACATAACATAACATAACATAACATAACATAACATAACATAACATAACATAACATAACATAACATAACATAACATAACATAACATAACATAACATCACATAATATAACATAAAAACACCACAACATAACATTAAACACAATAACATAACATTAGGCACCATAACATACATAAATTATATGACACCAGCAATTTTAGCTCAAATCGGAGTACCAATTTATTTGTTTCATTATAGTTCTTTAGAATTGGCACCTCTACTTATACCACACTAAACCATGCGAGACATACAACGAAAGTCCATCCAGCTTAACTGTACCTTCCTATTTGCCTACAAACATAACCCATATGAGCTCTAATTTTACACTGACGCGCGGACGATATAATGAGATTTACTTGCGGGGAGGTAGATGAGGGTACATACAAACATATGATACGTACATATATACAGAATATAGAATGATGGTACTTACACTCCGTACGACCAGCAATCGCAGAGTGCGCTAATGGCGTCACTTGATAGTTATCCACATCAGTGCCACTGCTACCGCCTCCAAGAGCTGCTGATGTGACATGATAACCATAACCATTTTGTGAACCATACACTGTCATACCTGACGCGACAGTGGATGCTGATTTCTGTTGTTGTTGTTGTTGATGTTGCTGATGCAGCTGCTCTTCAGTATCCTGTACGGCTGTAAGTGTTAGCTCCATGGCATGTGAATCCAATGATTTGCTATCCAAGCTACCGGTGGGATAATAGGGTGGTGGCGCTTGATTTGTTTGCGTCACAATGGATGGACGACCCGAATCGAGGTCATACTCTTTGGCGGGCGAAGTGGTGGTTGTGTTGTTGGTCGGCTTCTTGCTTGACGCAGCACGCCGACAATGACAAAAGAGCAATAAAAGTCCGGAGAATAGAAGGAATGCAATCGATGAGACGATTATGGCTATTATGGCGGATGTCGTTAGCGTTGACGTCGCGGGCATATATGATTTGCCAACTGTGGCGATATTGGTGTGATAAAATCCATCACAAAATTTTTTTTTTTAGTTTGAGCGTAAATTGAAGAATAACGACATGAAACGAAAGAGAAGAAAAGTGTTTCAGGAAAATGTGTAGACATGACTTTAAGCCTGTAATTTGTTGGCATGTGGGAGATATACATAATGTTAGATGGGAGGTGAGAATAAGGATATGGATAAATTAAGACTATGGCATGCTTAGCTTTTATAAGCTCAAATTTGTAAAAAAGTAAAGTAACGAAAATAATAACCTAATAATAATAATAAATAAAATAAAATAAAATAAAATAAAATAAAATAAAATAAAATAAAATAAAATAAAATAAAATAAAATAAAATAAAATAAAATAAAATAAAATAAAATAAAATAAAATAAAATAAAATAAAATAAAATAAAATAAAATAAAATAAAATAAAATAAAATAAAATAAAATAAAATAAAATAAAATAAAATAAAATAAAATAAATTGAAATAAAATAAAATAAAATAAAATAAAATAAAATAAAATAAAATAAAATAAATTGAAATAAAATAAAATAAAATAAAATAAAATAAAATAAAATAAAATAAAATAAAATAACATATTTGTAAGTTTTGCAAGCTTGAGATCAGAGAAACAATAATTCGTAATGAATTTTAATTGTCAGTTTTTGGGAAAAATTGATAATTGGAGAAAAATTACATTGTTAAATCACAGCGATGGATAGGATTACATGTTTCAGAGTTTCCAAGCTCATCATCAGATCCCTTTTCGGACACTGGGATGCGAACCAGTGTCTGCACCAAAGCCGCTGTTAGAAAATTCTAACATCTAAGCTATGATGCCCTGTGACGTCACAATGCACTTATCTCCACTTCAATTAATTCCCCTTTGTTTGTTTGTTATGTACCAACAACAAAATAAAATAAAATAAAATAAAATAAAATAAAATAAAATAAAATAAAATAAAACAAAATGAAATAAAATAAAATAAAATAAAATAAAATAAAATAAAATAAAATAAAATAAAATAAAATAAAATAAAATAAAATAAAATAAAATAAAATAAAATAAAATAAAATAAAATAAAATAAAATAAAATAAAATAAAATAAAATAAATTAAAATAAAATAAAATAAAATAAAATAAAATAAAATAAAATAAAATAAAATAAAATAAAATAAAATAAAATAAAATAAAACAAAATAAAATAAAATAAAGTAAAATAAAATAAAATAAAATAAAATAAAATAAAATAAAATAAAATAAAATAAAATAAAATAAAATAAAATAAAATAAAATAAAATAAAATAATATGAAATAAAATAAAATAAAACAAAGTAAAATAAAATAAAATAAAATAAAATAAAATAAAATGAAATAAAATAAAATAATAACCACCATACAAAGCTCCCAACAAGAACAGACCTATACTCAATTTCGTGGGCTGAGTAATAGATTTTTACAGGATGAGAGGACATTTGTTTTATATGAAATCTTAAAGCTCATTTCTTTCAATTCTACAAGAACAAAATTGAAATACACAAATCTGAACTCCAACGCATATGCACTGGTATATACTCACTTTCTGCATTAGCATACTGCCCGCAATGTTCATGATTTGTACGTAGGCACAATTTCACGCGCACCGTCGGCTCCTGCGCCGTCTCTGCCAATGCCAATGTTATATCCTCAGCATGACCCAACGTCCGACCGGATGCGCTATAGTGTGTCGTTTGTGGTAAGTGATTAATTACGGACTCTTTGAATGTGGCTTCTGTGCCGGACGGTAGTAATGTGACCGTATCCACAATCTCCCATGTGGCCATTGGTGATGCGCGATTCACCAACGATTCGACAACTGCAATTAATGACAAACATGTCGCCGCCACATTGATACCCAAAACATGTGAATCTGGATCGTAAGTGACATGAAGTGGTGGCGGAATTTTACTTACTTTGGTTGTGGCTAAAGCTTCATTCGAATAACCTGAACTACCTTTCGAATTCAGCGCATATACTTTAAACATATAACTTTGATATTGATCCAATGGCATCACCTTACATGGATTATCGCGATAACAATCGAATTCTAACCAATCGGCTGATGTGAGTGCACTACTACTACCGCCACCACTACCACTACCACTACTACTCACTACAGCTGTGGTGTAGGTGTGTGTAGCACAATCGGATAAAGTTTGTTCACGTGGCGTTGCCACACGCCGATAAGTGACTAGAAATTTTGTACTAAGCATGCCACCATTAAAACCAGGTATCCAACTGAGTATCACATAATTGTGTGATACTTCCATTATTTTCAACGCTGTTGGACGTTCTGGTGCACCTTTCGGTTGTAATCTGATCTGTGTGCGTATCGTATCGAGTGGATTGACAGCACGGCATGTATAGTCACCATAGTCCATGTGTGAGATGTGATTTATACGTAGTATTGAAGTGTAGATATCATTGTTGTCTATGCGTGTTGCAATCTCATAATGACCATCAGACGACATGGTTAATGGTGATGGATTATTACCGAATTGCCATTGAAATTCTGGTTTTGGATAGGCTTGTACTTTGCACAGTACCTCGGCGGACTCACGCAAATCGTAAGCCACTTTATTGTATTGATGCAACACAATCGGTTCGTGTTCGATGCGCAAATGCATGCTCGAATTGGCAGAGTTCACCTCATTCTCATACAGGCAAGTGTAAAGACCACGATCGGCTGGTACAAGTTGATTACCATTCGGACGTCCTTTGCCACGAAATTTTAAAATACTTTGCACTGTTATCACACCACCCGCACCTTCGTTGGGTGTCGTACGTATGTCGTAGAGTTTGCGTCCAGGTGATAATATTTCTGTGCCATCTTTGATCCAACGTATAATGGGACGTGGTTTTGATTTGGCGCTACATGTGACTGCATAATCTACATCGCCCACACGTCTTGTCATATGTTGTTGTAATTTAGCGAGAAATTGTGGCGGCTGATGCACTTCGAGCACAATGGTGGCCATCTTACCGATACCCAACTCATTCACAGCATGACAATGATATTTGCCCTCACTACCCAAATGCGCTTTGGGTATGGAATATTGTGGTCCTTGTGCTTGTATCTTCTGTGTATTACTAAACTCGCCATCCACATCACGAAACCAACGATACTGTGGCACAGGCCAACCCGGCGGACTGGCCGAACAACTTAGCGTCACACCATTTCCCACATGCACAATCGGTTTGTTGGGTGTTATGTATGCTTGACCCGGCCGATGTCGCACTAACAGCGCTACTGTCGAATTACCAACACCTTCCACACGTTTCGAGTTGTACGGATTCATAAGATTCACAGCGCGACAAATGTAGTTACCCGCATGCTCAGCTCTCACTGAGACTAGTGTCAGCAATTCGCCGGTGAAACGAAAATCTGCTGCTCCTTCTTTTAACCATTCGATGGTGATCGGTGGTGGATTGGATGTAACATTACAACGTACTAACACGGTCTCACCCTCTTCTGCTTCGTGTGTCTTGGATTCGATAACAACTATCGGTGGGAAGAGCACGTCTAGCAATATATCTTTTTCGCCAGATTTTCCTAAACCGTTGTCTGCTGTGCAGGTATATTTGCCCGCATGATGTCGTCCTACCCGATATATGGTGTGTGTGGGCGTGGCGCTTACATATTGCCCATTACGTGACCAGCGTACATTTGAGACTTTCGGTTTGGCGTCGACATTGCACTCGAGTTTGGCGATGTGATCACGTTCGACGCGCAGCGGGTTCTGCGGTCCAACCTCAACGCGTGGGTAAACTGTAAAGAGATACAAACAAAGGAAAATAAATGTAAAAACTGAAATCGAGACTGGGTAAGTTTTCAGATTTTTCAATTTTAAGATAAAACTCCCAAGACTTCGCGTGTTGCAACACCTATAGTAATCCTTTTAGAAACAACGCTCGAAGCTTTGAAACTCCAATGAAATATATTTGCAAACACTTATTCCAGACAATACAAAAATGCTACCAAATACATATAAGCTTGAAGAATGCAAAAACCCAATCGACATTTTATCTACTGCTTGGTTCATGTTTGATGTTTGATGGAGTGTGTCTGACGAACAAGGACCGCTTTTTTGGTTCCAACCAAAATTATTTTACGTGCGTGAGTAGCTCTCATATACAATATGTTTAAGACTATGTCACGAAAAATAAAAATTGGAAATTGAATTAGATGTTTACGGTGTGCGTTTAATTTAGGTTACTCTCATACATGTTGCATGTGCATAGGACATTTTTGACAGAAAACTGCCGTTTATATTAGGTTGGACATGCTTAATTTTACCGTCTATTCTTTGATTTTTATATGATTCGTGTAAAACGTTTTATGTTTAAAGTGTGATGCTTGCTACTAGATGTTCGATGGATAGCTTATGTTAGATGTTCGAAGTTTGAAGTTTGAACTTTTACATCTGATGTTATAAGTTTAATGTTTTATTATATGTTTTGTACATTTTATAATCTATTTATACTGCTCTAAAATGGACGATTCTAGACCTGTAACTCGAATGTGTTTTTATATTGTCTTTGAATGCATTTCTTTTTTTGCGATGAAGTAGCAATCAAACATGTTTGACGCTTTTGAAACCAGCTTGTATGTAAGCAAAGCATTTGCCGTGTAATTTATTATTATTATAAAATGCGATTTGAATATGGAAATGTTTCGTAGTATCATTCATCGCATATCATTCATAATAAATGAAGTATAAGAGATCGAAAAAGTTCCGAATGGATAGAAAAAAATTATTTCAAATAATGCCTATAACTAAGATCTGCTTGTACATTTCGACTCCAGACTCGCATTCTCTACTCACATTAGTTTTAAAGTTTCTAAGTATTATCCTATGATTTGATTTGTAAGACGTAGTTCTGGAGACTTTAAGGCCCCAATGACGCTGAAGGGCTTGTTAACTTTTCTCGTAAAAAGTTCTCTTGAATAGTGCTCGCTCATGCGGAACTCGTTCTAAGAAAGGAGTGCCTATGAAATTTAGAGAGCCCTGAAAATGTTCTGCAGAATCGCTAATTTAACTCAATGACCTTCTATAACACTAAAGCCGTCTTGAACAAGTAGGAATCCAGACGTGTGAAAGAAGAACCTGTATCTGGTGTTTGAGAAGCTATACCAACCCTAAGTAGCTTCTTAGTAAAATCGATCAGACATAGCTCCTACTAATAGATTCTCTTCGCGCAACAGTGAATAAGTAGAAACCGTCAAAAACATTTTAAATACATATATTCCAACGACAATGAGTACAAGCATCACCGCAAATATTTGCATATCAAGAACCATTTTCGCTAGTTCCAGCTATGTCATTTTTTTAATATCACAAATTATAATTTTTTTTTTGTCGCTATTTTAATAATTTATGCGTGTTTCTTATGTCCGTCATATGTGACTTTTTCTAGGTGAGCATAGTTTGCTCTGTAAAAACATTGAGTAGCCTACGGGTCTATGTGACACGTGTTAACATTCCCAAAACAAGTTGTGACCTAACGGCAAGTTTATTTCACAAAATTGCGGCCATAAATTTTAATGTTGATTTTTGCGTTGACTTTTTATGATGGCAAGTCTGCTTCTATCCGTTTACTCAACCCTTTACAGTTCGGCAGTGATAAGTAAATTTTAAACTATGTATGTTTGTATGTGCATATGTATGTAGTGTTCGTAGTGCTCCAGTGATGTGTGTGGACAGATTTACCCTATTGATAAGCTAAATAGTAGTAAGTATTTTGAAACTAGTATAAATAGCAAGCTCAACTAGTCAGCCAACTGTAACGAGATTTCGGAGAGGAATATTCTAGTCTGAAACTAGTTCGAAATGAACCGAATACAATAAAGATCCAGAAATAACAGCCTTTTATCTTAAAAGCAATGTTTAAATACATTTTTTTCCCTCTATGGGACCAGTGGCCTGATCGCGAGGACAATTAAATAAGTTTCACTCACAATGATTGAAATAAAAATACCTAGTTTATTTTGAACTAGTTCTAGACTGGTATATTTCTGTCTGAAATCTCGTTGAACTTCGCCATGGCAAAAGTACCAGTTCCTTTTATGGAAAAGGTAGTTGGCCGCAGACATGTTAAATAATGTTAACTAATCGATTACCGGTTTGATTGATTACTTTTATGAGAATCCATTTAATGATTGATTACCATTACTTTAAAATTTTAATTGCTAATTTCTTATATAACAAAAAAATAATCAAAAAATAAAATTACGATTTTTAAAATTGATTTATTTTAACTATTTTTTAATTTAAAATTTTTTTTTTTAAATAATGTTATTAATTGTAATGATAGTTCATTATTTTCCATATTGATTACCATTACTTAAAAATTTTAGTTATTATTTTTTAATTAATTAAGATATTATAAAAAAAAATTTTGATTTTTCATGATCACAAAAATAATCAATTAAACCGGTAATCATTATTTAATAAAAAAAAATTTATTATTTTCTAATTAATTAGGAAATAATAAAAAAATTATAATATTTCACGATTATTAAAAATGATTTATTTAAATTTTATTAGTTAACAAATTTTTTTTTTATTAAATAATGTTATTAATCGTAATGATGACCGGGTTGATTGATTATTTTTCTGAGAATCCATTAAATGATTGATTGAAATTTGAATTTTTAAAGATTATTTTCTAATTAGGTAAGAAATTAAAAAAAAAGTAAGATTTTTCACGATTTTTAAAAATGATTTATTTTGATTTTTTTTAATTTTCGTAAATTTAAAAAATTTTTCTTTTATTAAATAATCATAATTTTTTATTTTTATTTTTCTAATCGTAATCAATTACTAATTATGCATATAATTAAACAATTAAAGTAATCATTATCAGTTAAAAAATCTTTCAATTGAATTGACTATGAACTACTAATCAAAATTAACAGGCTGGTTGGCTGACTAGTTCGGCATGATCTACTAGTTGGTTTGAATGCAAGCTTTACACACACATATGTATACACACCTCCAAATTTGAGTCATTGCCACTTAGCAAAATTTTTGCACTGAAAAATGTCTAAAATTTCATATTCACATACAACTATGTGTCTATGTGTGTGTTGCTTAAATAGTCAGCTAGCCGCAGGAGCTGTAACATGTTTATGCGGAAGCCGCAAGCGTAAATAGCGACACTAAATAAACTACGACATGCAATTGCTTGCGGAGCCTTGTCAACGAAACACAAACTTAATGAAAATGTAAAAAAAATTGCGAAAATAACCAAAAACAACTATGCGTCAAGCAATTAGTACACCACGAATGCTGTTGTTGTTATTTCAACTCGACTACACGGTAAAACATTGAGTAACTCGACTGTACATGTATGCCATTGACTTGGTCCAACGGAAGACGGAGCATGTTGTTGCTTTTAATGAGAAAGAAAACTTCTCGAAGGTTTTTGAGTAAGTTGTCGAGAGTTAAAATCTTGGTGAACTCCTGTTTCCAAAATCTCCAAATAAAACGGCAAGGACCATAAAAATCCCACAGTCATTAGTCCTGATGCGCAAAAAAGTAACTGTGAGAAATTTCGTTTTTTTTGGGGAACCTATCCATACTCTATAAGTAGAGGATGAGTAGGTCTCTTTCAGTGCTTCTAATTAACCTCCAATTGAGCTAAAAAGAAATTACTGCGTTGCTTGAGATATAAGGCGTTAAAGGGCTGTCAACAACAACCAAAACTACCAAAACAACTTCAACCCAAAAGTATTTAAGCTGACTTTTCCCGTGTACCATTACTACCATCCATTCAACACTCCATACGCACCATCGTACATCAGTAGCTTGTTGAAAATAAGTTGTCAGTTTGCTGTTTGTTGACATTGTTTGACGTTCGCTTCGCTTGCTTCCTGCACATTTCGCTGTAACTAATGCGTACTCATTTTTCGTGCTGTCCTTGTCACTCATGCATTCATTATTGTGTCCGCTCAATTAAATGTCATGAGTTAATTTTCTTTGTTGTTGTTACTGTTGTTGTTGTTGCTTTTTGGTATTTTTATTTTCAAGCACGCATTCATTATGGTTTCAAATATACAACATCCGTTGACATCGATAGTCCACGCTACGCTTCATTGATATTACCATCAAAATGAGTATGGCGCACATTGAACCATGTCGCAGCCAGGTATCCCCACGGTTAACAAGCCCGTTTAGCTCGCCTATGCAATGCTCGTGGCCCCATTATTGTATATACATATTTTTTTGCCTGATTTTTATGATCCGTGACGTTGGACATTTCCTGCTCAATGGCCGTGAGCAATTAGAAGCATAAGCTATGTGCATACATATGTTTGTTGTTGTTGTTGTTGCTATTGTGAAACGCCCAGTGGCATCATTTAAATTAAGTGAAATTGTACGTAAATGTTGGTCATTAGCTGTGAGAAAACATATGCCGTAGCATATGAAGAGTGGTAACGTTAACAGACGTTGATAGAAAAATAGATACGCCTGGATATGGAAGAACATAGAAAATAGCGCACATTTAAAGTGGCTACGGGGCTGACCGAAAATTTATTTATGTTTAACTTTGTATAATAGCTAGTGTTTATATTAGGATCATAAATCAAGGTTATTATCTAATTTTCATAGCACTAAGGGAAACGGATGCCCAATGATGGGTAAATAAATAGTCGCGAGCTGTAGCCTTTACGGAAAATCGCTAAGTTGATTTAGTTTTGACAGCCCATTTTGAAATGATGTGTGCAGCTATCTGATTCTATGTAAATTATGTAACACGAAGTTTAATGTGAGTAGTTGGTACTAGTTGTCCTTTAGAAAGAGATAAATAAACTTCGAAAGCGGTATTCGGCTATTAGCATAGTGCTCATGCTTACTCTGTTTATTTTATTTTATTTTATTTTATTTTATTTTATTTTATTTTATTTTATTTTATTTTATTTTATTTTATTTTATTTTATTTTATTTTATTTTATTTTATTTTATTTTATTTTATTTTATTTTATTTTATTTTACTTTACTTTACTTTACTTGCAAAACTTACAAATATGTAAAAACAAGAAAGACCGCAAAAACCAACAACAAAAGTTATTTTATTTTATTTTATTTCGTTTGGTTTTGTTTAGTGCTTTAGGTTGCTGTCACTTCGGGAAAAATTGAAGATTGGCATGGATATGCTTCACGAAAGAAGAAATGGCTATAGCCACGTCAGAGTTTGAGAGAGTGTTCCAAATATAGCTCAGTTTACCCTTTTCCTACAGGGTCACTTATTTCTCATACATCTTTTTTACGTCTTGCGTAAATTAATGCCTGTTTTTACTTGCTGTTATGTTTGTCGATGGAAGAACGAGCACGTTGCCGCTCATGTCGCTGTGACGGCGAAAAGGTTCAACAAGCAAAAAAATGTGAAAATTGAATTTTCCGCCACGTTAGAAAGCGAAAAAAACGCACAACTGCACTCGTCGTATAGATAGCGATGCAATGCCATTTAAAGCTTTGGCAAACCAAAGTGTTGTTGTTGATGACAATATTGCATTCGAGGCGTTGTTGCGAAACTTGTTTGATTTTTCGGATTTTTGTACGCACTTTTTATTTCGTCACACCCACGCATAGCTTGCAGTTCGTTTAATCAAACATTTGCATATTCATACAAAATATATGTACGAGTATACAGCTGTGCTCAATATAATAGTAGTGAAAATAAAATGGATGTTGTTCGAGAAAATAAGAAGAAACTTTGATTTTTATTGAAAATGCAGCGAATTGCATAATAGAAAGCACACGAAAAGGAATTTCAAAGTTCACACCAAGTTCAGGATAACGTTCCTGACTTTAGAAAAACTGAAAAATTTTTTTTAGCACAATTTCTAGAAAATTTTTGAGTATGCAATTTTGTAGAGCCTCGTGAGTTTTAGTAACACATTGTGCCAGATAGAAATCGCCAAAAGTTTCCCTGACTTTTCAGAATTCTTTTGGCACTACTATTATATTGCACATAGCTGTAGGTGGTGAGACATAACTTTTTTTTTATTCATTTCAATGGTTTGAACCTTTTTTTTTGGTTTGCTATAATAGCCATGTTTAGGAGAATTCCAGTGGGATTTGAGTTTCTTAGTTCACGTATTTTCGGGCTTTGATTTTGCAACTCCGGAATCGCTTGATTAGTCGCTATGTTCTTTTGAATCGTTGGGTATTCTAAAATTCAATAAGAAGTCTAAGATTGTAAAAATTTAGATATTCGGTGCTTGAGGGATTTTAAGATGAAAATCTTTAAAATATCGGGATTTTCATCCCTAGTATGTGTTTATCGGGAGCTGAGAAAAATGTTTTAATTTACTTCTTGTCGCTAGTCTTTGCTGCTTTTGTATTTTGTTTGAAATATTCCTATTTATTAAAATCTCTTTTAAGAATCGTGTTCTCTGGTTCACAAAAAAAAAAAAAAACAAAAAAAATGGTTTGTTAAATTTTCTTTAGACGCCTACTATGATCCAATAATACAGGTCGTGTCGATAGGCCAGATGATTTTTATTTTTTCTCGAATTTTGACAATCAAAATATTTTTCAGTAGGATTTTGACTATAAACCCACAAATTACAAAAACAAAATACATGGAAATTTTTTGTGTGTTTGTATGTTTGTCGAGCTGCTACGACCTGTTATGGTTGGATCATGACGCCTACAAAGACATGTTTTTATTATTTATTGCAATATACTTTTTCTGTCTATAAAGTTTAATTCTCGGAAAAATCAAATATTACAAAATGAGAAAACAGATGAGATTATAAATTTCATGCCATACATATTTACATATCGAATCATATGTATTTTCTTTGAATTCTGATAAGTTTAATTGCTTTAAAAGTCGATTTAACTTTGATTATTTATATCGATTTTTTGTTTTTAATTAATATTTGTAATTTATTTGTTTCTTGGCGGAAAACTTTTGCGACAAACCAACATGTGAAAGAGAGAGAGAGAGAAGAGAGAGTAAGAGAGAGAGAACTGAACTCCAAATTAAAAAGTAAATTTCTGAAGAATTTATTATTGTTAGTTTTTATTCATACATCTTTCTTTAGAAAGTATTTAAAAGTGAGAAAAAGCCGCTAAGTAAAAAATTATCTGTTATATTGGATTTTAGAAAAGGTCCAAAGTTTTTTTGATGAAACTTCGAGAACTTTTACATCCACAGTTTTTTTGAGCTCTGAGAAATTTTGTACGTTGCCAGAACCTGGAGTAGAAAAAGTACGAAAAAGTAAAGTATGTTCCTAGTTTTTCGGAAATCGGTTTGTCCCCGAAAAGTTTTTTTTTTAGGGAAAACCAAAATCTTTCTTAATCATAAAATTTTAATGCTTATCTCTTGTTTATCCCTGCCAGCTTTGCACTTTTCACTATCAAAGAGGAAGGAAGTCATTTCTCCCAAATTGCGTTTGTGTGTGTGTTTGAATAACAGCGAATTTGATTGCTAAAAATTTACAATAAATATATCAAAAGCGTGTAGATAAAAGAAGCATAACTGCTGAGTAAGATGCCATACATAAGACTTTGCAAAAATATTATTACAATAACAACAACATCATGCATATATTACACGCAATCAAAGTTCGAAATCACAATGGAATTCAATTTGATTTGCTGCTACTTTGTGTTATCACATATTTATATCGACTTTCGTTCCACGCATTTCTTATAAACTACACAACTACATACATACATACATACATACATAGGTGGGTACAAGTCAGCACTTTATTAACCCTACCACTGACATATTTCCGCTAAACATAACCTCCAAATCTACTTGCAGGTCGCATTGCTATGCATCAAACTCAGACATACACTCACCAATCACGTGAACGATCGTCATTGTTGCTGTTGTTGTACATACTTATGTGGTAATGGAAAGTACGAAAAGTGAGTTTGTGAAAGTAAAGGGGGAATAGAAATGTTAAATGAAATATTCAGCAATACCCGAATAAGAAAAAAATATTTATATTTGGAGTGAAATTTTCTTTATGCAAAATTAAGGGCAAATATTGAATTGCAAAATTCTAAAAGAAATTTTATTTTAACGATTCTTTGATTTTACATATAGCGTAGCTTGCTTCAAAATATGTGGGAAAAGTTTAAACTCGTGTCTGCAATATTTTTGTGCTGAGGACAATGGAATGCTGCCAGTTTATATTAACCCTGCAGTCAAAGGCCAAACTATTCAGCAAATACTTTTTTTATTGACTATACATTCTGTTGGCGCAGTTATACCAGTTCATTGTTGACTAGTTTGTAACTAGTTGTAAAAATAGCAGTTGAAGCAACTATTTTTACTTAAAACAACCAGATCCGGTAGCGATTGTTTTGCGCCATTATATTTATCAACGTTCCTAAAGGAACTAAGAAAGTCGTCATATTGTAACTACTGCATCACCCTACTTCTCCATTTCTTACTCCCTCCATCCTTTCACTCTTTGTCTTGTTCGTATTCTCCTTCTCACCTCCACATCACCTTTCCCTCTCTGTACTTGTATAGTTCTCTTGCTCACTCGTCTTTCCGCTTACTCTCACTTTCTAATTTCACCTCCCTTACTTTAGCACTCGCTCCGTCTCGTTTTCAATCTGTCATACAGAAATCCAGCCCTTGGGCAAACTGGTATTTGACTTTTATACAACACGAAGATTTGACTGAAGGATATACATATGCACATGATTTTAATGCTCTCCCACTATCACGACTTTGTCACAACATATAATAACTGACAAATTATGGCCTGCTGTGCCAACCAACTCCTTTCTTTCGAATATGTAGCTTATCTACCTGCCTGTTTCATCTCCTACATAAATCATGCACTGCTTCTGTTTCAAAATAACTGAAATTTCCTTAATGCAGCCAATACTTAATGCGTGACAGACAGCTGTTCCAGCTGACTTCGTTGTACTCACATAGCCGAGGGCGTACATATCGCACCCTAAATCAAAAACAGTCACAACTCAAAATTTTTTTAGGTCGCTTTCTTGGCATAGATTGCCTAATAAAAAGTAGTGCAGCCAGTACATACAATATTTTTCTTTTTGACTATTATCGTTACTCTTTAAAGAGCACAGTGATGTCAAGTTTTTAAAAATCAAATCACTTTTGTGCGATCCAGAAGCAATTAACTGAAAGTTACTCGGATTTTGAGTTGTGACTCTTTTTGATTTAGTGTGCGATATGCAGAAAAATGTTTGTAATGAATTAAATTTGCAATTTTGAATAATTCTGAAGAAAACTGATGTTTTATATGGAAAGTGTAGAATGGGATGAAAGGTATTCTCAATCATTTTTTACGTCGTTGTTTGGTAGGTTGATTGACTACGTTACAACTTAAACTGATAATGCCATTATTTCCGAGACATGTATGGATGGATTTCATTGTGACACTCGAATTTTTTCTGAAGCAGAAGTTGTAATTTTTAATTTTTAATTTGTAATTTGTAATTTGTAATTTGTAGTTTGTTATTTGTAATTTGTAATTTGTAATTTGTAATTTGTAATTTGTAATTTGTAATTTGTAATTTGTAATTTTCAAAAATGCTACCAAAATATTGCTTGAAGTATTAGCTTTGTAGGTCGTTTATAATAGTTTTCACTGCAGCTGTAGAAACTCAATGAAAGGTTTTTTTTTCCTGATGTTCGTCTCTCCTTAATAAACAAATAAATAAAAATAGACCTAGCACAACAAAAAATAGAAAAAAGGAAGAAAGCGTAAATAAGGCCAACAGACTCCACCATCAGACACCTTACTTACCTACTTGTTTCGAATAGACAACCTACTCCGTGCTGCAAATGTCTGCCATGCAAAGGAGCAATAACTGTGCCAACGTTAGCGTCTACTTTGCCAATGACGATAGCAGTAAAAGCAATAATTCTTACAACAGCAACAACACAGTCTTCATGATGCCGCTATTTACTAGCGAAAAAGCATCGTCATCGAGAACGAAATCGACATTGGCATAGGCGTTGGCGGCATGGCTTCAATTCACTCTTATTTATGACGCTCATTTAAAATCCATTAGCAATGTCAGCCAACAAACACCAATACCAAAACACAAATTCATACATACACACATACATAGATATATAGCCATGCGTATATGTATATTCAAAGAAACCAATGCACTCACAGTAAACGTAATAAAATATTATATATGTATGTATGTACTTATTTGTGTATACGAGTATAACAAGAGCACCGGAACCTTAGTAAAATATAGGAAACAAATTTTAAAAAAATATATGGCAAGCACAGTATCGCTGTTAAATTGGCTGCTATCGGTTTTCATTGTGTTGGTGTTGGTGCCTATACTTTTTGCTGTATTTATTACTTGCCATAGGCAACCCATCGCAACTCAAATTGTTGGGGCAGATCATTTGTCGGTGAAGGAGTCACTGGTGTTGGCGTGGCCTGAAGAAAAATACATCAAGCTTTTTCTTTCATTGATTTTAATTTTCTTTTCAATTTTTTCATCTTTTTGCAGTTTTACCGTTCTCAGTGCTTTTATAAGCGCATTAATAGATATTTTACGTGTTTTATTTTCTTATTTATAGCAGATTTGTTTGCTGTTGCTGCGTGCTTTTATGTATTCACAATTTTTTTTAATCAAATATGATTATTTATTAAAGCAATCGCTCATTGAGGCACGGCGATATAAATTTGTGGGAAATCATGAACAAATACTTAATGTATTTTGTAATTTGTAACTTGTAATTTGTAATTTGTAATTTGTAATTTGTAATTTGTAATTTGTAATTTGTAATTTGTAATTTGTAATTTGTAATTTGTAATTTGTAATTTGTAATTTGTAATTTGTAATTTGTAATTTGTAATTTGTAATTTGTAATTTGTAATTTGTAATTTGTAATTTGTAATTTGTAATCTGTAATTTGTAATTTGTAATTTGTAATTTGTAATTTGTAATTTGTGATTTGTAATTTGTAATTTGTAATTTGTAATTTGTAATTTATAATTTATAATGTAATTTGTAATTTGTAATTTGTAATTTGTAATTTGTAATTTGTAATTTGTAATTTGTAATTTGTAATTTGTAATTTGTAATTTGTAATTTGTAATTTGTAATCTGTAATTTGTAATTTGTAATTTGTAATTTGTAATTTGTAATTTGTAATTTGTAATTTGTAATTTGTAATTTGTAAATTGTAATTTGTAAGTTGTAATTTGTAATTTGTAATTTGTAATTTGTAATTTGTAGTTTGTAATTTGTAATTTGTAATTTGTAATTTGTAATATGTAATGTGTAATTTGTAATGTGTAA
Organism: Sphenella marginata; assembly: GCA_951509765.1. Classification (NCBI taxonomy): domain Eukaryota; kingdom Metazoa; phylum Arthropoda; class Insecta; order Diptera; family Tephritidae; genus Sphenella; species Sphenella marginata. The sequence goes on along the minus strand of OX608080.1, from coordinate 18,865,190 downwards.
TTTGTAGTTTGTTATTTTTAGCGTGTTTGGTATAGTATTGACAACCTTTCATTCTTCGTCAGCCGTTGGCTTGTTTAAGTATTTTTGACATTATACATATGTATGTATGTAAATGTAACTCTGTGAGCAGTTATTTTTAAAATGCTTAGTTTTACACTGGGAAGTCATAAAAGTCCTTCGGGACTTAAAAAGTTAGCTGTAGAACGCGTTAAGATCCCGATGTTTAGTACTGGATCTCTTTTCTCAACACAACGTCCATAAACATATATTCTACCTCAGCTAAAATGCATTAACGCTTCATGATCGGTTCACCCTTTCAACGTTTATGTCATTTTGCATTATTTGAATATAAACATGTTTGGAATTTTATCAGTTTCTGCGTGAATTTATTCATAAAAATATTTCATACATTTATATCTTACGTTTCCATTCAACCTTTTGTATTATGTTGTTTGGCACATTTATTGTCATTTATTTATTTTGACTTTGCCAAATAAATTCATGAATGCGTTTTCAGTCACATTTTTGCAATTCACTGCTTGCATAATATATTGTTGCGTATACGCCGTGTTGGCTGCCATTGTGCATAGAGCCAGTTGAAGCATTAATTTTTGGGGCGTTTAGCTGTCAAAATGTATTTTAGATTTCAAAATAGAATGTTCAGTATGCAATGGCAATAAATATGATGGCATCTTTTAAGAGCCAAAAATAAATGGTGCATTATACCTTTTTAAACATTTGCTTGGAAAAATTTCAACAAACGTTGATTTGAATAAATATATATTTTTACGATTTTGAATTGACATGAAAATAAAGCACCAAAAGAAAACATCAAGAATTGTGTATAAATCAAATTAGAATTAAATCAAAAGAATTGCAACAGAGAATGTAAAATAAAGAAGATGAAAGGTAAGAAGAGTGCGATAACTTGTCGAAGAGTAAGCTAGATATTACGATCATAATCATAGTCAGACGTCTGACAGCGACTGGAACTGCTACAATTGCAGTAATCGTGACTGTCACAATAGTTTTATTCGTTATGATGTAGAGACCCTAGAAGTGAATGGAAACTTGACAAGGATTAAAACTGACAAGGGCGCACCATAGTCAGTTTTCGTAGAAGTTCAATGAACTGATGCGTGACATGTATAGGAGCAGTGACTGGAACAGTGACTGAAACTGTTATGGAACTGCTTTATATTGACCGGAAAAGTGACTGGAACTGTTACCGAGAGTTCTTTATAGTGACCGGAACAGTGCCTGCAACTGTTCTTTATAGTGACGGAAACTGTCATTGGAAATGTTAACGAAACTTATTTATACTGACCAGAGCAGTGACTGGAACTGTTCCTGAAATTTATTTAGAGTGACCTGAAAAGTGACTGGAATAGTTGCTGAAGCTACTTTATAGTGACCAAAGTAATGACTGCAACAGTTACCTTACAATTTAATAGTGACTGGAACTGTGACCAAGATATTATCAAGATATCTATACAGATATTGAGACAGTTAGTGCTGTGAACTGAGACTGATTGCTTTGCGACACAACAGCTTAAATCGATTGAGTAGATGAGAAGGTTATATATCTGGTTAGAAATTGCTTCTACTCTTAAAACATTAAAAATCAACGATATTACACTTGTAAATGCTGTATGTTCATACCCATGCTAATTAATAAAGACAAATTATGGCTAGCGATTTTACTCAAGTGATTAAAAGAAGAAAAGTTTACAATTTAGTAAAAAGGAATCACAACAACACAACCTGAAGAGCCCTTAGTAATCTTTTCATAGCTGCAACATTCTTAACTACATATGTACGTACTTATATATATATATTATGTTTTTGAGGAGGCTTTCTCTTGTAGAATAACAATGTAATAGCAATTTAAAATTTTTGAAAATAGAGCCAATGTACTTACGTACATACAGCTCTATATACATATGTACATAACTAGTTTGTTGTAAGCTCGTATAAAATCTCAACAGATTGTGCTAACAAATGTGTTTCGAAAATTAAAAAAAAAAAAAGTAAAAAAAATCTAGCTTTTGTTGCTTAACAAGCTACCACTTGCAATAACTATTTAATAGAAACAAGCGTATATATGTATGTATGTACTTCAGTGTATAGGTATGTGTGAATACTTTTTATACGGCAGTTATCTACAACATAGCAGCTTGAGCATTTTTATACAATTAAACGGTATTCGCTTGTTATGCTCAGGTCAAAGTAGCCAAGTCACTAAGCTAAAGCTTTATTAGACTGTTTCAGAAAAAATATTTGCTATTTTTTTGAAAACATTTATAATAGTGACCAGTTTCAAATGTAAGCGATAATTTTTAACGGTGTATGGTAACAATTTTTGTTTAACAAACCAACAAGGTAAATATACACAATATCTGTTGGTACATTCATATACATACACACATGCATACATATTTCAAGTTGTATGCATATATTATATTCTTACACATAATAACTAACAATAAAGTCAGGAATTATGAATAGCATACAGCATACATTTATCAACAGATGGACCCACATGCACACACACACACACACAGACACACAAACACATAAATGAACATTGTATAAAAATAGGCAGAGGCACGCCTGCATGACAACATGATATCTGGAAGTTCGGACATGTTCATAGTTACAAGAACGCATAACAAACTATTATTTATCTTCTTACATACCCTGCAGGGAAAATGGCTGATTCTGAATAGGTCGTACAAAATAGCGGTTAAGTTGAATTTGATGTGAAATAAAATCAATTGCCCTTATTTCAGTTTGGCTTGTTATCTTTCATCGACATTTTTGTAGATTGATTTAAGTACCTATATACCTTTATACTTACTCGTTCTAGTCAAGACTATTTTCGAAATAAATAAATAAAAATATTTGATTAACTTTCGAGCAAGTTCTTATTCGGCTGACGCTAGCGCTCCCTTTGCACCAGAATTTTCCCTCTCTGTCTACTGCTTTCCCTGCAGGGTTAAAATGTGTGTGTGCATGCCTTTTTGCTTATGAACCATAACTATCCGTATTATGCTCTGATTTCTGCTTCAATTTTTATATTTTTTGGTCGCTTCTCATTTCTCATCGAGTGCCCTCTACATCTTGCTGCCTTTTGCTTGTTAACGAAGCTATTCCATAGAACATTGAGCCTAGCTGTTGTCAACGCAGTTGCTGGGATAAGCTGGAAAATTTACTTCGCCCTGTGTTACATATGTACATACATACATACATACATATGTACATATGTGTATGAGATTTATGTTTTGAATTGTTACTCGTTTATAAATTCTTGTCGCATTTGGCTTATTTCAAGATAAGAACTTATTACATATGCACAACCTATAATTGTGTGTTATTGTAGTTGTTGTTTTTATACAAGGCATACTATTATATTCTGCTCAACTATCCGCACGGCTGTCGACACGTTTGTGTTCTCATCGTTTTGGAGGCTTGCAAAGGGTAGCGTATTATGTATGGAGATTAAGGATGAGAGGGGCATATTGTTGTTAAAAATGTTCATAACGTCTTTCTTAGTCTTTGTGAGTTCCACGTGCTCAAAACCAGTTGATAATAATTATTACGCTAATATTATTTTTATTTTAATGGAAAATTGAGAGAGAAATACACATATGCAGGCTTATGGAGCTCTTAACATAAAGGCTTTTCCAATAATTTGTCATGGCCTTTATATACATTTTCTTTTTTTTTACTTTTTTTGAAGGATACCAAATTAATTTTTTGGAATTTTTGTAAACCTTTATAGGAATTTTGTTCCATGTTGGCCAATAATGGTTATATTAACCAATGGTTTTAGCTTAAAAGAAAAGTAACAGGGTCCCCTCCTCAAAGTAAAACTAAGTTGGTTGGTGGTGTGAAGACATTTTTTATGTTTTTCAGGGTCACCCTGTGGCAACTATTTTATTCGCAAACCATAGCCTAGCTGTGGCAATTGGCGAAAAAGCCAAGCTCATGTTAGGAGTAAGCGTTGTGACATCACACAATCACAGACACAAACCGTGCTTTTAAAATGTTAAAATTAAATTTTCGTCCTTTTAAAACTAAAGCTCCGTCTTATACTTAAAATGTTTTTTAAGTTGAATATGAGAGACTTTGAATGTTGTTTAGTTTAGAACCATGATAAGGCAAAAAAAGATCTAGTTTAATTTGACTTTCATTATTAGTCATAGCTTGATCATTATACTTTTTTTGAACTTTGGGCCGATGTTTGTTAGTTTTAGAAGAAGGGATAGACTCACCAATAAGTATACCGAAATGAATAGAGCGATGAGTTGAGTCGATTTAGCCATGTCAGTCTACAGTTTTAGAGATATCTTGATGCATAGCTCCCATATAATCGATTGTTACAATAAGTGGGGTATGTCTTCAAACTAACAATTTTGAAGAGTTTGTACCAATTGTAGATAAGGACTGGATACTTAAGAAAGTTGTGCGTATTCATGAAAGGTAAAACGCCTTCGGTACAGCCCACAGAAGACAACCCTTTCATTACTTATTTTTTATTTATGAAATCGCAGAACTTTTAAACTTTCCTTGTATTGTATACCCTTTTCTTCATTCAGAATTTCCAGTAGTCATTTTCTAAGCTCAAAAGATTTACATTTCTTACTTTCAAGTGCTTTCAAATACCTGAATTTTCATTCGACTGAATAAGTCTTATCTTGTCAGGGCATTTTTTTTTTTTTTGCTTGCTAACATGATTGCAAGTGGCTTAGAAAGCCATGATGAATGATCATAACTAAAAGTTATACAAGTATAAAAGTTCGTTGTGGTATAAAATATATTCATATATGTATATATGTATGTATGTGGTAGCGGTGTCGATACTGGAATGACGATGGTTTTCAAATTCCAAAAATCCCGAGATTGGTGCACGTAAGTCACGGGTTAACCGAAAAAAAATTTAGTTTATTTTTAATAATTTTTTATTTATTATTTTCTGGTATTCAAATGACACATAAAGCGTAATTTCAAAGCTCACACAAAAGCTCAGGAATGTCAATTAAATTGTTAAAAAATTTAGTTCAAATTTTAAATCTTATTTGGCAGAGTTTATAAAAAGTTTATGGGTACACAGTTTTGCAAAACCAATTAATTTTAGTTTAACATTGCGCAAGTTGGAATTCACTCAAAAATTTTCCTGAATTTTCAGAATTTTTTTCTTTTATACAACGCATTAAGAAAAATTAATTTTGTATGGAAAAAATACCCAATGACTTCGACAAAAAAAAAAAATTATAAAAATTGAGGAGAACTTTTGAGGAAACTACAGCGAGCTAATTTTCGAGACTATCCCGTATTAAAATTTCATATCCCGAAAATCTCGAGAGGCAAAAAATCCCAAAAACCAACATCCCTAGTATGTGTGCACCACTTCCTCGCAGAAAAACAATTTAGTAGTAGAGTACTTCAAAGAAATAATTTTTCATACGAAAAAGGTGGCTCAATTTACTTGACGTTGTTCTAGGAGAGGAACACCTACTCATTTTCTTTATTTTGAGTACTTTCATCGAACGAAAGCCTATTTTATGTGCTATGCCAACAAATCATTTACAGGTAGGGCTACTACTTCACTCAGAATTTACTACACAAAATTGTCAAGATGATTTATTTTAAGTAAAAAAATCCCTAAAAATTCGTGTAAAGAATTCAAAACCTTCAAAAAAAGGGGAATTATACGCTATTCGTTAAGTTCAAATGATTGCAAACTTTCTTCACCTTTTTTAAACCTAATAGCGAATAGCTATTAATAAAATCCATTGATCCCGGTATTTTTAAATCTGAACCCGAGAATTCCGGTATAATTTAAAACAATAAAACGAGCAACCATAAAATAAATTCATGGGCATGGTTGAATCTTCGCAACATATTTGGTGTTTCACGACCTCATGGAACTTAAGCTGTTATCGCATTCTCCGCTGCCAGTTCCATTGGACACTCACCTCCGCTACACATACATACATACATACGCTTGTGTGCACACTTGTCAAAAACTAAAATATGTTAACCAAATGCAAACTTTCCGACAATGTCCAGTATTATCATAGGTTTTCTTTTTTCGAATGCTTAGTAAAATCACATGTGTCTCAAAAGATATTTTTGCATAATAAAATTTGTGTTATAAAATAAATATATTTATAAGAGCTTGAGCAACAGAGCTACATACGAGTACATATGTTTAGCCTGTACAATTTGTGCTTGCTTGTTTGTTTTGAAAAGGAAATATATGTAAATATTTTTACCACAAAAAATTACATTTAGGATAAGTAAAAAAAAAAAAAAAATTAAATGTGTTGCTGTATTTATCTACCTTTGCTTTCAATAGGTCTATACTCTCCCCCCTTAATTTTATGCTTTAGCGACGTCTACCTTTTGAACGGCCGAGTAGTATTGTCTCTCGTAGCTTGTCGTTCAACTGTCCTTTCATTTTGTAGTGCTCTTCACAGTCTATGCAAATATATGTATATCAATTTGAAACTTTTCATGTGGTTTTTCTTACAAAAAAAAAAAAAAAAAAAAAAAAGTGAATTGTGCGATTTTGTAGAGTAGCTTTGTTTAGTTGCATTTGGTTGTGCTGGGGTTATTTTGGGTAACCAATTTAATTTGCACTTATTATTCTTGGGTTTTGTGTTAGCAAACTAAAGACTGAAATTGTTATGTTTCAACTGTTTTTGTTATTTACGCAAGTTGATTAAGTTAAATCTTTAGATTTGCCATTTGTGACAAATTTTATTGATAAACATTTTAAGCTTTTGATTTAACTTACTTTGTGGTTATTTTGAAGTTTTTTATTATCAGAATTGTTACACTTTTAAATGCTTATTTTTATTGATTTTGCAATAATAAATACAGACAAAAAAACAAAAAATTTCTTCTGAACTTGCTTTTATTTGTGAAAAATGAAAACACTTGAAATCAATGAAAATCATTAAAAAAAAGGAAGGAAAGTACTTTCTTCTGGTGTGTACCTTTCATGAATATGCATAACTTTTTAAGGGTCCCATTATTTCCTACAACTGGTAAAAATTTTTTAAAACTGTAAATCTAAATATACATAGCCCAAACCACATTTATCGGAACAATCGATTGTATGGCAGATATATGTTATGTTTGTCCGATCTAGCTGATTTTCGCTACACGCATTACATATATAAAAAGTACCAAACTCGCAAAATTTTACGTTCCAAGTTTTTTAAATGCAAGATTTATAGGAGAAAACCTATTTATCGGAACAATTGATTGTTCGGTAGATATCACCGAAAACATTCGAGCTATCGGAACAAGTGAAATCCAATACTTTGAGGTAAACATCTAGTAATACAGAGACAAAACTTTCAATAAATTCCATTTATAGGTTTTTGAGTGATGTGAGAACAAACTTAGAGACAGACAGACAAAAATTCTAAAAGTTGTTGATTTTTAGAAAATGTACGTCATTCACAGATTTTTTTTTTTTAATTAGACATTTAATTTTGGTATTTTTTCTTTTGGAGCCGAAATCGGAACAAAATCCGAATAAAATGTTGAAGAACGATTTTTAAACTGAAAAGATTTACTCATGGTGCTGAAAAAAAATTTAGTGTTTAGAAAATAATTGTATTTACACCTATTTCTAAAGAAATGAAAAAAGCTATAGTGAGGGTTGATGTCATATATTTTAAATTCTTACGGCTAAGGTATAAAAACATTTCTGATCCTTCAATTTGTGGAGTAGAAGCAGAAGCACATTTCAAAAAATGGCGGTAGAAGCTCGGCGTTAATCTTCTACTTTATCTTAACTGTTAGATCTTAAATTTATTTCACAACAAGCTTAAAATTTGCTACGTTTTCAATTTTTTCCTAACTCAAAGCCCACCATCTTCAATGCCAATGCCATGCCAGCAATTTTGGTTGCGCTCATGAAATTCCATGATTTCAACTAAAATAAGAAATCTCTCCTTTTCTGTACACCGTTATGTATGTTGAGCATCTACGATTGTGTAGCTTTGTTGTTGTTGTTGCACGTTACCAATGACAACCAAGTCATTACGACAACTTTTCTACAGAAATTTTATTTTTTCACAAAAAAAAAAAAAAAATTATTTTTAATTCTCTTTATCAATTGTATGTATGTATGTACATACGTATGTATGTCATTGTATTAGTATGAACGCTTGCTCTTTGTATGTATTTGTATGCGGGCGTAAAAGCAATTAATTTGATTGCCTACTTACAGTTCACATTTAGCGTGACAGTTGTCTCTAGCGTATGACCCTCGGTCATGGCACGATTCCAAACGACGCATTTATATTTGGCGCCATCATCAGCGCGTCTTGGTAATATTTGTAATGTAGCATTTGTATAGTGATTTTTGGAGCCGCCTTTAAGAATGTACGATTGCAATGGCACGGTGCTGCCCTCACGATACCAACTGTAATAAAAATAAAAAAAAATTATATAAATGAACGTGAGCTAAGGGAAGAAAATAAGTGAAAAGAGGATATAAAAATGAAGTGTATTAAGAAGTAGCAAATGCAGTTTAAGTGATGTGGGTGGGAAGAAGTGTGTGTTGGCATTTATACAGGTACTATATGAATATAGGGAGAGCGTATGTATGTATGTATGTGTTTATAGATATATATATATATATAGATTTTCTTGCACGTATCAGCTAGCAATGAGTCTAAAATGTCAAATTAAGTAATATCATCAAATCTTATATTTGTTTCAATTTGTGTTGATAGGCCAATTTGAAGCTTTGAACTGTCGGGCTCATCATCTCTGCCAGTGCTTGTGTGTGTGAATGCTAAGCAATAAATTTATTACACTTTTTAATGTAAAATTCTTTTTAATTAAGTATCTATATCGCTGTGGAGATAGCAATTTTACTTTAGTAGAGAAAATGCAGGGGTAGTTAATAAGCTTCCTAAGTGTTCCTAAATTAACTTCCGATACTTAAGTGCTTAAGTTTAAAACTCAAGTGTTAAATTTGGATTGCTTTGCCATGAAATTCTGTGCGTTAGGTAAACGGAAATCAATTGCTAACGTTTAAATGAGATCCTCAAAATGGAAATTACATTTTAGAAAACTTAAGGTATTTCATTTCTTTTTTTGATATTAATGATATTATTTTCTAAAAGTTTCAAGCTGGTTTTTATTCCAGATTTTACAGCAGTTATTCAGCAAAGCTCAATTTATTTTAGAAAATTTTTGAATATTTTTAGAAAAGGTGTAAATGTCTCTTTTTAATTGTATATCAAAATATTTTAAAATTGTTTTTGAAAAGCTTAAATGTATTTGCGATGTACTAACGAAATCGATAGGGAAGTCAGAAAATGGAAACTGCTTTTCGAAAAATATTAAACGTGCTTCGAATTTTCCATTTGTTTTTCCAAAAAATTGTAATTTTATTTCACATAAATTAATGTGTAGCTCAGACTTCTGAACTATTTGCCAGAAACTCTTAACTTAGCTTCATTTGAAGTGCAAATTATTATAGAAAAGTGAAAGATATTTAAGACTTCCAAATTGTTTTTCAGAAAATTTTAATTTAATTTCAGAAATGTTTCATTTTTTTTTTAGAAAACGTAAACGCCTTTTTAGATTTTCCAACTCAACTTGAGAAGACCGAAAATGTTATACAAGAAAGAGCCAAATATTTTTCAGAACAACGTATGCTATTGTAGAACAACACAACAGCAGTTGAGAGACAAAATATGAGTGAAGAAAAATGTTAAAAAAATTCAAAATAAAATAATAGTCTTGAGTCTAAAGTCGAATTATCGACCAACCTAATAAAATTTAAGAATAAAAACACCATGTTTTATAAAACTTTGGCCTCGATCTCATTCAAATATATTTTAAAATAATGTATGTAAATTTAAAAACTGGAGGATTCTGGAAAAAGGCTAATCGAAAATTATTGTTTTGAGCATTCAAAAAGTATATTGTAATTAATTAGCTAGTCTGATTTGTCTGTGAACATACTCAAATCAAATTGAATACATTTCCAGGTCTAGAGAATACTTAGGCAGTTTAAAATTTTCGTAACTTTTTGAATTTGCCAACCAGTAATTATAAACTCAGCACTTCGACCTACAACAGGAAACCTCTAAAAAAGGGAAGTGAAATTTTGTTAAAGCTGGAGCATTTCGTTTGTCCTTGACTGCCATTTAAAGTCGACCTATCGCTTAAATTTAACAAAACTGGAAAAGAAATAATTTCGTGTTTATATATGTGAACTTATTCTACTGATTTTAATAACACAAAATTATATACAAGAAATTAACCAAATAGCAGCTCCTCAACTCATAGCTATTCCTAAGTAATTAATTTCTCATTAAAATTTCTTCGAACGCCATGTCGTATACGTAACTAGTTGTTTCTACCGAAGTTTCACTCCCCTCTCAACTCAACATCATATTCAAAGTCAATCAATTTTGAGTTTACTTTTAATTTCAATTTAACCTCAACTTTTAATTTAGGTTAACTTAAAGATGCAGTTACATACATACATACATATGTATGTACATAGGTGCAGGAAAAATGCTGTATGCACGCACAGGTAAGGTTATGCATAGGGGAATTGTATGAATTTAAAAGTGGGATAGTTTGCGTAATTTCTCAGGGGTTATGATTTTTAGTACGAGAAGTAAAAGAGAAATTTAAACAAATTCTTTGTTTTAAAACTGCAATTTTAAGTTTGAATGCTGAATCGAAATAGAGCTGGTATGAGGGATTTTCTTTAGCAAAGTGTGGATTAATAAATTTCACGTATTTCAGCTTTTTGTGTATAAAATGGAACTCATTATAGGCGGTTCTTTCGACGTATGCCCTTAATCCTGCAACAGTCAAGCTTTTAAATCTTCACCTCTTACGGCAAATGCTTTCGAAGTTAGATTCTTGCGGTGTACTTAGCGCTCAACGAATGATTTTTTGTCAGTTCTGCGACATTTTCAACAATTCAGTTAGAAGTGTCTGTTACTAAATTAAAATTTTACAACATTTCCCTTACTTTGTACAAGCTGTTTCCTATATTACCTTTATATATGTAGTCACAGAAATATGCTGTCAATGCTATCCTGCTTTTGTGTATATGTACCTTTTTTGTATTTTCAATCGAGTGACAGTATCTTTATAAGTGTATGTATATTTATTAGACTGTGCAAAAACAAAAAAATAAAAAATAAAAAAATTTGGAAAATAAATTTACAATAAGTTCAAATCTTTCTATTGACATTTAAATTTAGTCAGAGCTTATTATTAATGTTTAAAAGTGAAGATTTTTTTTTTTGATTAATATTGTCAATATCATTGCCAAAAAAAAAGCAATAAAAAAAATCATTTTATTTTTGCCTCAGTCTAATATTTACTGTATATACTACACCTCATACTACCTCCATGAGTGTGTACGTTATATACCCGTCACTGTGTTTGTTATCATTATTTACTTTCTATCACTTTGACCTGTCATTAAGTCACACATTTCAATTTTCAATTTTCACTTTTCACTTTTTCCCATTTTCACTTTATTTAGTACTTACGTTATCATCGGATCCGGTGAGCCACCAACACTACTACAAGTTAACTCTAATGGTTTATCCTCAGTGGCAATGGCAATATTACCAGGTGATATCATTGGCGGATGTGGTGGTGTCAAAACTGTCAAATTGTAAAATTCCTGATGTACATCGGCACCTGTGCCTTTGGCCTTGATCCGACACTCAAAACGGCCATTATCACGATTGTATGAAGTGTTTTTTATTTGCAAATCATAAATCCCACGGCCAGGACGAAAATCCATTCTGTAAAGAGAAAAAAACAAACAACAAAAAGTGGTGTGAGTGAGATAGTGAAAATGCGAGTAAAAGTAAGAAGAAGCATAACAATTTAGTAAGTGACTGTGTGGGTGTATCTAGAAGAAATTAGAAAAACAAGCAAAGGCATAGGTAAATATTTGTGTGTAGGTGGGTAATATATACCCAATTGTGGGATTAAGAGAGTAATGGATTTCAATGAGAAAGTCGTTTAAATTGTCGAAAAATGAAACTGGAAGCACTTCCCTTCAAGAAATATTAAAGTTCGAATAACTTTGTTTATTTGAAAAAAAAAAAACTCGTAGATGAGACTCAGGCGATTTAAACTGTGAGCCGGATTGAAAGCTTTGCTGGCGAATATGCTAACAGATTTATTGAGTGTGATCTGTTTGCTGGTAACATTAGTTCCTAAACAGAGCCTAAACATAACCGAAGTGTGGAGTTATTATACGCCCTACTTGACAGACAGCCTCTCCATCATATTCGCCTTCTTCGCTTTTAACTGACCGCTTCCTTGTTCTAACTTAAAATGGTTGTTCAGCTAAAAGTGAGTTTTCGAATAGTGCTTCGATCAGTTTGGACACCCTTTCTTTCGAATTTGCCACTGCAGCTGGGTATACAAATATTTATTAAAAATCAAGCAATACAAACTTGGCTGCTGTAAGAAATTTTTGTTTAAAAAACAAAAGAAAAATTAACAAAATGCTTTTGGGAACTAAACAAGTAGCCAACACCAAAACAGCAGGAGCTCAGTCAAGGTAACAGCTGCATTTGACACAGTCAACGTTTAGTTTGTTGTTGGTGACTGCAGCTGTACTTGATGCCCACGCGAAGCATCACATAAAACGCGCGCTCCAAAGTTATTTTGTGTGCGCACAATGGCGACCGCTGTGCAGCTGCTTCGTTTTGCGCTGACATTCCGTACTCTGTGTAAGGACATTCCATATTTAGAAAGAACATTCGTGATGGTAATACACTCGATTGTGTTGTTTGTACACCACCATCAACATGTTGCCCCTTAACACCCGCGTTGTAACGCCCTCTCTCACATCTCTTCAAACACGGTACGCTTGGTCATTTCCAATTTTGAGAGTTTGTTTGTTTTGCAAGTGAAAATTAGAAAATGGCAATGACAGCGCATTTGCACGTTTGCCAAGTGGCACATGCAAACAAAAGCTTCGCTGAGACGGCGGTTGGTGGCGTGCGGTTACTTTTTTTTTGTCCTACTTCTGCAGTTCTGCTTTTTTTTGGTTGTTTGGACTGTTTGGCTGTTTGGCCATTTGGGCATTTTGTTTGATTTACAGCCGCGCACTGCTTTGCTGCTGTGCCACC